>JARQZK010002925.1:0-65000 GCA_030704885.1 Cynegetis impunctata | reverse complement strand
TTACTGAAAGTGAATGTTCCTTGGCACGGACCTGAATTCGTCGGTTCGTTTGTCCTATATAAGAACGAGGACAATTGGAACAGGGAATCTCATAAACACCGTGATTTTCGTTAGGAATTTTATTCTTGACGGATCTGACCAGATGGTAGAGTTTTTGTTGGGTGGTGAATATTGTTTTGATGTTTGTGTTTTTGAGAGATCTCGCGATCTTATCTGTTAGTCCTTTGATGTAAGGAAGGAATAATTTAGGTGTAGATTCTTGGTCAGTGCGATTGGAAGTTGGTAGATGGGGTGATGTTTGTGTGTTTGCGTATGTTCATGTTGATTTGATATGTGTTGTAACCGTTCTGTAGTAATATATGTTTTAGAGTATTGAGTTCTGATTCACGGTGTTCGTCGTCAGATAGTTGAATGGAGCGGTAGATTAGGGTATTAACTACAGAGTTAAGTTGAGAGGGATGGTGGTGAGACTGGGCGTTCAAATAATGGTTTGTATGGGTGGGTTTACGATAAACTGAATAGGAGAAGCCTTGGGATGGAAGTTTTTTGACCATGACATCGAGGAATGGTAGAGACCCATCGTTTTCCACTTCCATTGTGAATTGAATACTTGGATGTATGCCATTCAAATGATTCAATAAGTGGAGCAATGAGTCTCCGCCATGCGGCCAGATCGCAAAGACGTCGTCTACATAACGTAGCCAGCATGATGGTTTAAGGTCGAATGACGAGAGAGCTTGAGTTTCGAAATGTTCCATGAAAATGTTGGTTATGACGGGGGAGAGAGGGGATCCCATTGGGGCTCCCTTAATTTGTCTGTAGAAATTGCCTTGAAAGATAAAGTAAGTGTTGGCCATGCAGTGTTTGATCAGGGATAGGTTGTCTGAGGATATTTGATGTTTCGTGTCTATGATGGAAAGTGTTTCTTCGATGGGGATATTTGTAAATAAGGAGACAATATCAAAACTAACAAGGAGATCAGTTGGGGTAATATCAATAATTTTGAGGAGTTCTATGAAGTGACAAAAGTTTTTTACGTATGTCATATGTGGGAACATATTATGTTATAATCAATTGAATAATGAGTACCATCTGAGATCTCGTTTGAGTAACACAGATATAACATGGCGCAGTCGTAAAAGTGAAAATGGATGAAAGTGCACGTCCTCCGTCCGAGTTGAAGTTAGAAGGTGATAATGCCGCTGAATGGAAATTTTTCATTCAAAAATTTGACATTTACATAAAAGCAACTAAAGCTGAAAAGGAAAGCGAAGAATTCAAAGCGGCTGTTTTACTCAATTGCATAGGAGACAAGGCCCTAAAAATATATAATACGTTCGAATTTCAAGAATCTAAGGAAACTCTGAAATTTTCAAATATAGTGAAGAAATTTGAAGCCCATTTCGTTTCGGTATGAAAGATATTTATTTTTCACAAGAGAAATGCAGGAAAATGAATCAGTTGATGAATATGTAATTCAATTAAAACAGTTGAGCATAAATTGTGAATTCAACAATTTGAACGATTCATTGATAAAAGACAGACTGGTATTGGGAATTAAAGATAAGAACGTGAAGGACAAATTACTCCGGACAAAAAACTTGGATCTGATAAAGGCGGTAGAAATTTGCAAATCTGCCGAAGTAACACATAAACAGTTGGAAGTTTTATGCTCGAACAACTCAGTAAGCGCGACAAGGACAGAAGATATGGACCTCATGGAACTGAGGAAGAAGAATAATGATACGCAGGAATATATGAGACAGAAACATCAGTTTAAAAAGGGAAGTACGAATTATAATAATAATAATTATAGAAATAAATCTTTGAATAACCATTCGAATCAATCTTATGAATTCAGATGCTCTAGGTGTGGTTCCATTCATGGCCCGAAATCTTGTAGGGCATATGGAACAAAATATCAAAATTGTGGTTTGATGAATCATTTCAGTAAATGTTGTAAAAATAAAAATATTAGGAATATTGTGAAACAAGATTGTGAAGAATTTTCAGAAAATGAAGATCTTTTTATTAGGTTAATGGAATTACAAAATATTAATAAAGATAACTGGATAGCAGAATTAAAAATATTTGATAAATCAATTTCATTCAGAGTCGATAGCGGCGCTGACGTTAATGTTATTCCATACGAGATTTATAAAAGATATTTTAAGAATATAAAAATTGTTGAAAGCAAAATAAAATTAAATGAATACAGGTACGCATTATTCAATTGATTATAACATAATATGTTCCCACATATGACAACGTATGACTGGGTTTGTTCGGCAAGGGGTTGAAGGGTTTTGGCGAGATATTTCGCAAGAGGATGTGTTGGACAATTGTAAGCGCTGACAATGGGTCGAAGTGGAATATTAGGCTTGTGAACTTTGGGTAGACCATGAATTCGAGGGGTTCTTGAAGATTTTTCTCTTGGGATTAGAGACTTTTTTATTTCAGGTGGCAGATTCGATTGGTTGATACGAGATTTTGTGGTTTTCTCCAGGTATGTTGTCGGGTCATGAGGGATACGCTTATAGTCGAGGGTGTCAAGAAGATTGGACATTTTATTGAGGTAAGAAGAAGTGTTAAGAATTACAGTGGCATTGCCTTTATCGGCTGGGAGGACGACTAGATTTTGGTCATTGTAAAGTTCTTTGAGAGACTGCCTCTCAGAAAAAGTGAGGTTGGGACGGGGTGGCCGACTTGTACGGAGAATTTTGGCGATGTCATGCCTGGCAGTTTCTGCTTGATATGTTGGGAGATGGGAAATTGCTTCTTCTGTTTGGGAGATGATAGTTTCTATGGGGATGGATTTAGGTGTGATGGAATAGTTGAAACCTTTCGATAGTGCTTTTGTTGCGATCTCGGAAATTGGGGTGTCAGAATAATTGTGAACAATGGAGGAGGTATAAGATGAAGATGATTTTTGTGCTTTTTGGGAATTGATGAGTTTGGCTAGTTTATTTTTCTGGGTTAAGGTCTTTTGGTTGGAAAGATGTTGTGCCTTGGAGTTGGATAGGCGATTTAATCTTTTACGCGGTTCATTCCGAGAACCAAGTTTTTCATATATATATATATATATATATATATATATATATATATATATATATATATATATATATATATATATATATATATATATATATATATATAAACATATATATATATATATATATATATATATATATATATATATATATATATATATGTATAGTTGAATTATTAGATATGTTCAGAAAGCGCTCAAACTAACGTCACGATTATACAGACATGAAATTAACGAATGATAAAATAGATATAAAACATTTGAGTATAATATATACAGATTTGATTCATCAAACCAATAACATGAATCAAAACATAACAATTGATGCAACAAACTCATACATAAACAACCCAAATTCTGCGATAAAAACTAACTTCAAATACAGATTTAATTTTGTCAACACCATCCATATCTTCATAATATCCAATCAACTATGAATCACATACACAATATTCATTTTTTCCAGAATAGGCATAATTAGAACATAAGCGAAATTATGTATACATTTTTTTAAAGACCAATCCTCGAATAAAATATGTAGGAACTTGTATTTTACATTACGTGCGGTTAAGGGTTTTTGTGGTGACCCTTATTACCATTTAATATCAGCAGACCTGACTTCGGATATTAAACTGAGTAGCGTGTAATTAGTAACTAAAGACGACATGGCTGCAAGAAATTTAATAGAACATGGCTTTTCTGTTGTGGTTAAGTGTTTCTGTGGATTTCTTTACAATCAAATATTATCTGACCTGACTGCTGATATTGGACTGAATAGCATGTAATTAGTAAGTGCAGATGGCCATAGCCGTAACAGAATTTATGAACACAGTTGATTGTTTTTATTAACCTTTCAATTTTTATAAATAACGTCAAATGAATCTCGATAATTAATAGATCTTTGAAAGTCATGAACTCACATGACGAGGTGTTAACATTTCAATAAAGTCATTTTTAGGTCTCCGTACCCAAAGGGTAAAAACGGAACCCTATTACGAAGACTTCGCAGTCTGTCCGTCTCTCCGTCCGTCTGTATGTCAAGAACCACGATAGCTAGACAGTTGAAATTTTCACAAATAATGTATTTTTGTTGCCGCCAAAACAAAATAAAATGTATATTTAAGGGGACTCCCATACAACAAACGCGATTTTCCCCCCTTTTTTGCTCGATATCGATAATGGCAACAGGTAGGCCCTTGAAATATTTAAAATAAAATAAATATTTAAGGGGGGCATAGTCAATGGTATGGAACCCTTCGTGCGCTAGTCTGTCTCGCACATGGCCGGTTTATTCTAATTCGATAAGCTTATGATATAAACTAATTCTGATGGAAAAAAAAACAGAGTGTCTTAAAAGAGAACATATTCTATCCAAAAAACTATTAGAGGGACTAGAGTATACTAATCTTTTTCAAAAACCAATAATACAAAATTTAGAAGAAAAACTGAATTCGAAGTTAACTGGGGCTACTACCCTCGAGGGTAAAGTCGAAGATTCCCAATATCAGCGTACAATTAATTATCAGACGCCACATATGGGACAGTCATTGGCTTAAGATAAGGATAAAATTATTAACACGAAAGAGACTGGGAATTCCCCAAGAAGGTCAAATCGTAATGTAAACAATAACAATTACAAAGCTGTTCTCATCAGAGAAATGAAAACTAAACAAATTTTTGATCTCAATACCGTTAGTGCTGCTATAGAAGATGCACAAACACATCAAAAAATAAAGAATATTCAATTTTTAACAAATAATGATCTTTGTGTGCTTTGTGTCTCGGAAAGAAATTTAATCAGGTAAATACCCACCAATTTCAGAAATATTATTTAGCAAACTATTATTATCCTTCTATTTCGAATCATGGCGGTAATTCTATTTATATACAAAATCAATTCAGATCAGAGCCAGTTGAAGAAATAACAGCCATGTAATCCGAGATCCACTGCGAGATGACAGGTGTAAAACTTTCAGAAAGCAGTCTTATCTTAGTGTGCTTCTACAGAAGTCCATTAGGGAATATAAATATATTTTTCGAAAAAATTAATGATGTTCTTGATTTTATCAGTGAAAAACAAAAAAAAGTAATTTCATGTGGTGATTTCAATGTCAATTTCATGGAAGATAAACCAGACACGGTTACATTAAGAAATTTGTTCTGCTCTTATGGATACAAACTTACAATATCGAAGCCTACTAGGGTAACATCTACTTGTCTGTCATGCATTGAAAATATTGCTACCAATTTGGACTGTGGCCAGTATGAGGCCAGCGTAGTTAAGGTAAATATGTCTGATCTTTATGGCCAGGCTTTCAAATTTGATAAACCGTCTCAATTGAATAACTCCTTCAGGAAATTTGTGCGGCCTATTACAACGGACGGTAAAGTAAAGCTTTTTGAAATACTAAGCCAAACAAATTGAGGTTTATTATTTGAGGGAGATGTGAATGATAGTTGTGAGATCCTTACAAATTATTCAGAGAGTAGTCTTAACCAGGCTTTCCCAGAAAAGAAAAAAATATATCTCAATGGTAATGACGTTGCTATCAATTGGACTGAGAGAATCTTACAAAATTTCAAATAATCCAGAAATAAAAAAACAAACTGACTTTACCAAGAAAGTTCATAAATCAGAAATATCTAAAGCTAAAATTAAAGCTAAAATTAAAGCCAACAATGAGTATCTGTCAAACCATCCTAAAAAAAAAGCTGCTTGGAAAATCATTAAACAAAACTGTGTCGCATCAAAAGCTGACAGTAACAAATAGTAACAATGCAATTAACGCCGATGAGTTCAACGGATACTTTACTGACATTACCAACACAATAATATAATAAAGTACATATTCCCATTTCTGACAAGGTCTCTCAGGATTTTCTTATGAAGGTATAAGTACCAAAGTACCTGAGCTGTTGCACTTTGAGCTTGTTACACAGGAAGAAGTGGTAGATATTGTATATAATTTGAAACAGTCTAATAGCAGAGATATATATGGTCTCAGTAATAATCTTCTGAAGTGTGTTTTGGAGGCTCTGCTTAATCCGTTAGTATATTTAGTAAATCTTTGTTTTATGTAGATTATTTTCATCATTGAGTGAAATAGTGTGTGGGGTATAAAAGCTGGTGCACCGTGAGAGACATGCGAAAGGCGCGCCGGATATATGGAAACGATCGGTAGGTCGAGCGGAGTTAATAGAATTCTGATTCACGACGAAATAAAAAGACTTTTGTACATGAATAATTAGTGGTTAAGTGACTTGTTAGTGGATTTTAATAGTTTCATTTATAAATTATTAATTGACTAAGAAATAAATTAGGAAGTTCGTTAATAGACAATTGCATGTTTTTATTCACACATTCTCACAATTGAAAAATTTAACAATATATACAGGGCTATTCAAATTCGAGTCTATCTATGCATGGAGATCATATTTAATTATATGAATAAAAAATATCTGATCTAGCTTCTTTAGTTGTGAAGTTATACAGGAGAAATCAAAAATTTCGAAATTCTTCTTTTGCCTATATATTTTTATTTTACGAAGATTTCTTTTAAATTTTGCCACTTTTTCATAGCAACTGTTTATAGCCTCTCCAAATATCTGAATAAAATGAATATACCATGGGCCATCCTCAACTTTTCATTTTCAAATATGGACCTGTATTTTTTTATTGCATTTTTTCAAATGCCAAGGATCATGTTTCATATATTTATTTTTATCTAAATAATAAAATGTTTTGGAAATATTGAACTAATACGAGGCATTCTATACCTTATTCTATGATATTTTTTTAAAATTACAGCTGAAATTTGAAAAAAAATTTGAGATTTTACTGGTAGTAGTTCTATATTTTCAAAACACTCTGTAATTCAGAAGAAAATACTACGAAAATATGAAACATGACTCTTGATATTAAAAAAAAAATGCAATAAAAAATACAGGTTCGTATTTGAAAATTAAAAATTGAGGGTGGCCCAATATGTGCGATGCCCTCTATATAATTTTTATTCCGATATTTGGATAGTCTACAAAGAGTTGCGATGGCAAAGTGATATACGCAACAGAAGAATTTTGAAATTTTCGATCTTTCCTGTATAACTCCAGAACTAAAGATGCTAGATCAGATTTTTTGAATCCATATAATTGACCTCTTAAATATTCTACTTTGCTCCCATTTAACCATCCCTCTATCTCTTACAATTATCGAAATCGCCATGCATAGACTCGAATTTGAATAGCCCTATATATATATATATATATATATATATATATATATATATATATATATATATATATATATATATTTATTCGAATTGTTGTTGCCTGTGATCTATTTTTAATCTCTTGATAATTATTAGCAATAACAGGCTGGTTGAATCTTAAAAAACTCAATTTTATTAAAAAGTTGACGTTTCACTACGACATTCGTAGTTTTTCAAAAGTTTTGAAAAAATTGAAATTTCTATGACATTTATTGATTTGAAAAAATTTGAATAGACAAAGACTACTTTATCTTGCTAAAATTTTTTTCGAATGTGGTTACTTATTACGTGCTATTCAGTCTAATATCAACATTCAAAATTGTTATCATCAGATGGCAAGGGAAACCACAGAAACCTTTACCTAAGTAATGTTCGAAAATAAAAATAATAGGGTACTATTTATCTAACAACAAAGAAATTAGTCGCAGGAAAATATTAAAAAAGTAGAGCAGAATTATCGGTATAGAACGTTTATATGGAAGCAGCCGTTGACACGTGTTTCGGAGTCTTTGGTCCTCATCAGAACGGCGTAGCAAAGCATTGGATTGAAAATTTGGAGATGAAAATAGCAGAGGTTTTTATTTGTTGTACTATTTTCATCTCCAAATTTTCAATCCAATGCTTTGCTACGCCGTTCTGATGAGGACAACGAATGTCGTAGTGAAACGTCAACTTATTAATAAAATTGAGATTTTTAAGATTAAATTCCAAATTGTTGACCATGATTACACCGAAATTCAACACAACTTCAGAATATTGACCTTAGAAAATCGTAGACGATTGAACGATATATGTCTACTGTACAAATTAGTTAATGGTGTACTTTATGTCTCGGAAATTCTCGAGTCAATAGATTTTAGAGTACCGGAAAGAAGACTGAGATCCCGTGGGTTATTCGCTGTGCCATTCCGAAGACTTAATGTTACACAAAATTCGCCACTATGTAGAATGCTAGGGACATTCAACTCTTATTCGTACAGTGCTGATATTTTCAATGTTCAACTCCATCAATTCAAAAAATTCTTCAGAATTAAATTAGGTACCTAACTTTTGTGGAGCTGCTGTTCATTTTGTGAATTATGTTGTATTAATTTTATTTTTATTTTTATTTCTACTTCCAAAAGAGTTAGTTAATTTTTCATTTTAATATAGTTTTGCATGGTATGTATTGTCAAACTGTGAATGTTGTATTGGGTATTTTTACCTTGTATTCCTATTGTCTTAAATAAATAAATTAATAAATATATATATATATATATATATATATATATATATATATATATACATATATATATATATATATATATATATTCAGCACTAACAAAATGAACCCGAAATAGAAATATCACGTATTAGTTGTTAAGGTTCGTTTGTAAAAATCTGATGTGATATTGTATGCCTCAAACACGGAACGCAAGTAGCTAATGAATGATTGGTAAAAGTCTGTGAGGTATTCGGACAATACAGATAATTAATTTCAGAGTAACTTTCCTGATCCTCTATAAACTTTTTTTCGTCCTTTAGCTCTCCTGTTCTCAATTTAATTTCAAGACTCTGGAATTATTTGAAATCTTTTCAAAGCTGCCAGGAGCTATCATGATTAATTATACCGCGGATAATCGTAAATTTCCAAGAAATTTTCAGGTAGACGCGTTTCAATGGGAAACAGGCCTACGGCTGATATTCCTTTCAATAGTAAAAAATTGCGGCTAGTCGTTTGATCTATCCGACTGTGCATATCGAATCATTAAGCAACAGTCAGTCTATCGTCCTGCAAGTATCTGTGCATATCACTCTTTTCGCGAGCATCCCTTTAGAAAAAATGGACAAATGGCTTATAAAGCGATCAAAAATTACAAATAATGAGAAGCATGTAAATGTCAGAGAACATTCTGGAAGTAGCATCAACGACAAGGATGAAAATAACTTGCTTCATTTAAGGAGTGATGTTTGGAATGGAAGTAAGTATTCGTTTTTTCATTTTATTGTGAAAAATGTTTCAAGTGTGGATTTAATAAGTTACCTTGGAGCCTTTTTTATGTCATCAAGTGAAATAATGACAATACACTTTAATATCAATTCTGAGAAGTCATCATGCCTAAAACAAATGAAAGCGTTAAATTCCAATTGAACTTTGATGATGAATGCTTTCTGTATGAAAACGACGTCAAAACCTTTATTATTAATTTTTTCTGAAAATTACTTCTGGCAGAGTTAGTGACAAAGATGTCAAAATTGATTGCGAATCCAGTTATATAAAAATTGTTTGCATTTTCCTTATTTCTCACCGAAATTTTTTTCTTCCCAATCAGCGACACTGAAAAATATAATCGAAAGTTTCAAACGTTTTCATATTTGACCGCTTTCTGAATCTTTTATTGGATGTGTCTATGCGTCCTGTTTTGCCTGCCTGGTTTCCCCAAAAACTAGGTGCAGGGTTGAGTGTGGTGTTCGTCTGAGAATAGAGTGAAGTCAGATCTAGAAATTTCAAGATGGAAAATTTTGAATTTTCTATTTTGGTTTCATAATTTTCTGTTTCCGTAATAAAGTTATATTTTCACTCGAAATATATAGATAAGTGCCGCTGATAATCAATACATTGACAATTGATGACAATTTTTTATATTCATTAATTTATCGATAACTAAATATTATAATTGAAAATGACAATTATCAAGAATTATAAGATTTTTATAGTCGTAAACGATAAAAGTGATAGTAAACACCATTTAAATAATCAATAACATTATAATTATCCTTAATAGGTTCGCATCAAGAAAACAGATACTGAAAACTTATATCGAACAAGCCTTCGATTATATCATAAATATGTTGTCGTCAAGGCGCATGCGTTCCAACAATGTTAAACTCAAACCATTCTAGCAAAGATATATACAATTTTTAATACTGAAATTCGAATTGTGGATGCTGATTTCACTATTCCAGCTACTTTATAATTTTTTTTCTTTTGGAGTTAGATTCGGATTTTTTTGGAACGAAAACTTACAAATGAAGAAAAGTATCACATTTTGAAAAATCGTTGGTCTCCAGAAGAGCTTCATGCGTTTTCAGTTAGTGGCCCGATAAACTTAAAATTTCAAAGAAAATGGCTTCACGAATTTATTTGGCTTGTATAGGTACCTACTGTGAAAAGCTTGATGGTGCGTTTTGTCAATTGTGCATTTTCTTTGCTCCAAAAGAAGTTGGAAAAGGAAGTCACTTACTTGCCAGATCTCTTGTGACTTCCGGTGGAAAGCCGTCAAAGAACAATTTTGAATTCATGAGAATTTAGAATATCATAACAGCGCAACAGTCTCAGCGCAAAATTTTATGGATATTAAAGAAAAAAATTGTCGATATATGTTTGTAGCTAGACGCCGTAAAAAGAGCTGAAATTCAACGGAATAGAGAAATTTTAAAATCAATCGTGGATGCAATCGTCTTCATCAGTAGACAAGAAATAGCTTTGAGAGGCCATCGTGATGCTGGACCGATTACATTACAATTTCCTCGTAATAAAGATGGAAACTTTCGATCTTTCGGATGGCTTCTGGTGACAATACTATAATGTGTAATGCAATATTTTTCAAAAACATTGAAAATCCGTGTATTAAGTTACACAATTCCACAAATTCAAAATGAATTAATCGAGATTTGCGGAAACATAATCCTTGAAAAGCTTGTATCAGAAATTAACGAGAGCAAATGCTACACAATACTGGCGGATGCAACAACATTTGTAACCGGCTTAGAGCAATACTCATTGTGCTTTCGATACACAATGAAATATACAAGTGGAAGACAGCTTGCATCATCTTTATTGAAAGTTTGTGAGCAATTGAAGATTCCTTTAAAGTTTCTGGTCTCTCAGGGCTACGTTGGAGCAGCTGTGATGAGCGGAGAATGGAATGGTTGTGCTAAGGTAATTATGAAACAGTACCTTTGTGTATTGTAAGTTCATTCTTTGAATTTGGCTGATAGTGAGACATGTTTAGTCCATCTAATAAGGAACTGCCTTGGGTCGACAATAATAATTATTTCTTTCTTTATGCCTTCTGCAAAACGCGAGGATTTTTTAGCTGATTCCATCGAATCTTGAGATTGTGCAACAAAGAGAGACCGCTTAAAAATATTATGTGAAACCAGATGGACTGTAAGACTCGACGCTGTTGTAATCTTCAAGGAAATGTTTGTCCCAGTTTGTTACAGTTTAGAAAAAATTCAGGAATGCGGAAATAGTGAAACTTCCAAAAATGCTTTCAGCTATTACGAAATCTCAAAAGTGCTGCATTTATTGTATCTATGGTTATAATCGATGAGATCTTTTCCATTCATTGACTGTCTATCTACAAAGTTGAAGTGTTGATCTTGCTTACGCTGTCTCCGCGGATGATGACCTGCTTGTATTGCTGAAAAATATAAGAGAAAGCGCTTCGTCAGAGTTCAAAAACATTTCGCTGCTGTGACAGAATCAGCTGATGCTATTGAAGTAAAAATAGAAAGGCCAAAGGTTGTGGGACTTCAGAGGATTCGAGAAAATTACGAGTCTAATTCAGCAGAAAAATACTTTCAAAAGTCTGTATTCATATCATTTGTGGATCACTTTATTGGTGCTTCGAACGACAAATTTGTAAAACACAGAGAAACATGATCTATGATACAGAATATCATTGCCAATACATTGGTAAAAATTGGTTCGAAAAATTGCAACGGAGATGCAATGAAGAAACTTCAGATACTATCAACTGTTGAATCACTGTTGCAACAATGGCCAAGTTTTATAGTGTCAACTGAATCGATCATCGAAAAAGAGGTTCTATTATGGAGGCAGCGCTGGGTTGCAGCAGAATAACACCCACGCACATTCGATGTTTTACATTTTTTTGACGAGACACTTTTTCCGAACGTCACTAACTTTCTGAAAATTGGAGCTATCTTAGCTGTGACCATTGCTAGCAACGAAAGAAGTTTTACAATTTTAAGACGTTTGAAGTATTGGCAAAAGAGTACAACTGGAGAACAGCGGCTGAACGGTCTTGCCTTTTCGAGTATTCATAGAAAAATCGAAGTAACGACTGAGGAAGTAAAAAATTTGCTGAAAAGCGTAGAAAATTAGAACCGTAACTTTCCCACAAGCATTGCTCCGAAACTATTGATCATGTATGTCAAAAGTTAGTAAACTGAATCCCTCTAAAATACTTCTTCTGGTCTTATTTGTATTAAAACACAACTGAGAGTTATATCATATTTGAAAAATATAATAATAAATAAAATCAAATGTCTTAAGTTCAGGACTCGACACATAACTGTTCCATGTACTACTCCACTGTGTGTGTATGTGTATATATATATATATATATATATATATATATATATATATACATACATATATATATATACATATATATATATATATATATATATATATATATTATATATATATATATATACATATATATATATATATAGATATATATATATATATATATATATATATATATATATATATATATATATATATATATATATACATATATATATATATATATATATATATATATACAATATTTCATAAAGTCGTTTTTCTAACTCAATAACGTTGATGGAAGAAGCTAGTTATATTTCAGATATGTTTCAAATAACATACCTTAAATAAAGAGACAACTTGTATGACATGCGTGTTATATTGATACATGCTAGTTTGATGACCAAGTGAAAGTAGAGTGGGACGATAGAACCTATATTGTATTGAATTGTTTACATTCGGTTTGAATATTGTTCATGATCCAAAGTTTAAAAAGATCCACGTGTTCCATTTCCTCAAGTAAGTGTGAGATTAGTGGGCTGCTTGAGCTTTGAGGAGGAACACCTGCAGCCAGATCAGAGGATACCTCACATGTACAAGTGACAGTGACTCACTTACTCCATGAGTAATTTTCCTCTGCAATAAATTCCTGGAAGACCACTCGAATTCGGCGTACGAACTCGTAGCCTGCCAAAATTTAATAAACAAACATGACTATCAGTTCAGTAAAGAAAAATAGAGAAAATCTGAATTATTCATTATATTATACCTACTTAAGTCCTATGCTACTTTATTACTTCGTGATCTATTAGCGACAATTCGATATACCATATTAGGCCAAGCTACAGAGATTTAGAGTGAGTAATTTGTGCAAAAAATGTTAGAAGAAAACCAGCTCCGCCATTGTTTGTCAAATAGTTCCACATGATATAGTGATATGTTTTTCACTCGACTTTATTATTTATGTCTTTGTTATTAACAATTTTATGCAAAAAATCGCGTTTTTTTTAGTTTTTCGCATATAAAATTGAAACTATCAGAGTAATCGTGATGGTGTCAATAGACTTATTGTAGAAAATGAAAAGACGAAAAAAATGAGAGGTCGGACGACTCAATCAGACCCTCAGTCTAAGGGAAAATTGGAAAAAACCGGCCAAAATACAGGTTTTTCAAAAGTTCATAACTCGGTTACTTTTTTAGTTGTAGCGTAGATTCTCCGGCCAGTATTAGCTATTGATATGAACTTCAGTTGTGCGAAGATCAGGAACTGTCCGATGCATAGTTTTTGATCTGTGGCCATTTGATTATGTTACTATGCAATTTTCCAGCAGACCTGAATGCGACAGGTATGGTCCGATTTCAATTTACTAAAAAGATTTTGAAAGTAGTATTCTCATAGTTCAAAACGTTCATCTTGGTTTTTCATAAAAACGCTGAGAAATATGTTAAAAATAAAGCTGAACATGACAAAAAACGGCCGAGCGCGTGAGAGTAGTTGAAGAGTGGGGGTTTACAATTATTATCTGACAACGTTTAGAAATTACTGTCACGTTCAAAATGCCGACGCTTTCGAATGTCATATTTCTCCTTGCATGCTGCTCTACCCCCACTCTTCAACTACTCTTACGCGCTCGGCCGTTTTTCGTCATGTTCAGCTTTATTTTTAACATATTTCTCAGCGTTTTTATGGAAAACCAAGATGAACGTTTTGAACTATGAGAATTCTACTTTCAAAATCTTTTTAGTAAACTGAAATCAGACCATATCTGCCGCATTCAGGTCTGCTGGAAAATTGCATAGTAACATAATCAAATGGCCACAGATCAAAAACAATGCATCGGACAGTTCCTGCTCTTCGCACAAATAAAGTTTATATTAATAAATAATACTAACCGGAGGATCTACGCTACAACTCAAAAAATAACCGAGTTATGAATTTTTGAAAAAACTGCATTTTGGACGGTTTTTTTCCAATTTTTCCTTAGACTAAGGGTCTGATCGAGTCGTCCGACATCTCATTTTTTTCGTCTTTTCATTTTCTACAATAAGTCTATTGACATCATCACGATTACTCTGATAGTTTCAATTTTATAAGCAAAAAACGCGATTTTTTGCATAAAATTGTTAATAACAAAGACACAAATAATAAAGTCGAGTGAAAAACACATCACTATATCATGTGAAACTATTTTACACACAATGGCGGAGCTGGTTTTCTTCTAACACTTTTTACATGAAAAAATCTCTGTAGCTTGGCCTATATACTGTTTATACCATTATTTGTGTAAATCCCATTGCCATTCAATCTTATTAGTTATTTATTTAGACAATTGATATTTGCTTTGCGTTATTTCATCTCTTTATGCTGACAGATTCTTCGTAGTATTCTATAACTCTTAGTAATATGCTTAGATTGAAATTATTGCTTTATTACACAAATAGAAAACTCTTGAGCAGATGCGCTCCATCACTTAAGTCATATTTTTCTCGCGAAATGCTTCGCGTCGAGATGCGATTCTAACGAAATGGATTATACTTTGAAAATTCTAGCTTAAAAAGCAAACCGAATTGAAAAGTAGCAAATAGTTTATTTTACTGAAAAAAAATTCACGAAGTGCATCGTGATTGAGGAAAAAAGTTGGAACCAACGAAAAAACGCACCTCAACATCAACTCAATCCACATACCAAGTTTCAACCCATGATCGTAAAAATTTGTGAAGTGCATTGCTTACTGATGACGAAATGCAATTCGAACGGTATGCAGTGCGGTTGAGAAAATGACTTGAATCCAAAAAAAGATCTTAAGTCAACATAACCTCAATATACCAATATACCAAATTTCAACCCTCTAACTCAATTTGGATAAACTGTGGAGTTCGGCAATTTTTCAATAACTATGAAAAAACACGAAACATCTAGAGGTACGTAAAAATGGCGGTGGTTGTAAAAATTCAACCAAATTTTTATAGTTTTATTTTGCAACGAAAACAATTTCAGGTGAAATTTCAGCTCTATTATTGTGATACAAACCGCCAGAGATATAAATTTTTACCAGGAAGGATATTTATTAGAAAATTAGAAATATCCACATGAAAGGAGGCGGTTGCGCAAATCAGACATGAAAAATGTTTCGAAAATCATGGACTAGGACAGGGGTCACCAAATGGCGGACTACCGTCCGCATCCGGACCGCCGACTCATTTTGTGAGGACCACGAGAACATAGCAACTTGCACTACAAAGTACGTAATTTAATAAAATTGTATCCCCCGTATATACGGATGCTGTGACGACCACGTGTTGTGCTGACCGCAATGGCCATTTTATTTCTTAAAACGGACCCTGAGCGAAACTAATTGGTGACCCCTGGTCTAGAAGGTCTGAAACTGATGAAAAAAATACTCCCACACTTGACTGCTTCCCTTCATTACACTGCATTAGTATGTATTCTATGGGATAAAATACGACTAAAAATAATTCTTCTATAATTATATTCTTATAATTTTCAGGATAAATCTTTTTTTTTCCATTTCAATATATAAAAAGATTTAATTGAATGAATCATGTTCATCAGCTACTTTTCCGATTGCTTTCCAGGGGCGGCTAGTCAAAGGAGGCTAAGGAGGCTAAGCCTCCTCAATAATATTCCGTGTATCACTAATATATTATATTGAATAGTCAGCATTCAGCATATTCATATTAATCAAAATCATATTATTTTATGCACCTACCTTCCTTTCAACCTACATTATATAATATAATTTATTAATTAAGATAGAAGGTATTTACATTTACTGCATTTCATTCATTTCAAGATTTGTGGCAACGCTGCGGAGGCTTAGAAAGGTATATTCTCAACGTTCATTATGCCTGCCACAGAAAAGCAAACAAAGGTGCAAATACTCCGAATGAATACTTCATTGCAATAGAAAAGCAAAATACATGTAAATGGCAACACCGATAGGAACCCAGTCTCATACAATGTCGACCAATCACAACTATAGAATGTCGCGTGACTTCGAGTGAATTCGTTGGAAAGCATTAATTGAATCGTAGTGTGATCGTAGTTACTAATGGCCGAAAACAGCAGCGTGTTTACTTATATTGCTCGCGTATTGTTTTAAAATGAGTTTGGTTACTGAAGTTAATTTCAAAAATTTCGATGGTGACTTAGTGGAATATTTGTTATCCCATAACTTTAGTGCACTAAGTTATGAGGATAAAGTTTTGATAAAAACATTGCGACCTACTCCTGAATTAAACAATTTGGTGCAGCGTAACAGACAACAAAACCGCGGTTTTAATACAAGGAATTATGGGAGACATCCTTGCCTAACCGGATCACAGGTAAAAAATAAATTATTTTGTTGGCAGTGTTTACTTTTTACTATTGAAAATGTCTCTGTTTGGGGCCGCTTAGGATTTGAGGATTTAATACTATACCTAGTTGAAAGTGAGGAATTTTTCACCGATAAATACAGCACGCGGATTAATATCTTATTTACAAGATATGGAATTTAAATATTTTTTAAACATCTTTAAATTAATTTTTGAACAAACAGAAATAGTTTTTCAAATCTTACAGCACAAGTTTTCAGATGTAATTTACTCACGAAATCGTCTCAAGTTTCTTTGGGAAAAAATTTCAGAATTTCGTGCAGAAGTTTATTTTAAAAAACTATTTTCTGTATTTCAAACTACTGATGATACAGAGGCCTCGGTAGACCAGGCGGTAAGGTTTACCGCTTGTAAACCGAGGATTGTGGGTTCGAGTCCCACCTTGCTCTTGGGTGTTGTATATGTCCGGAATTTAGTGGTTATAGATTTAAGAGAAATTGTTGGGTAATGTGCATCGTTCACAAGCCCATTGGCCGTTGGGAACCGGCGTTAAACTGTAGGTCCCTGGAAATAAAGAAAAAAATACTGATGATACGACTCAATTTAGCCCAAAACGAAAGAAATTCAGTTACGCAGATATGGAGCTTCACTATAAGCAAATATTTTATGAAATTTTGGATACTATTAGGGGTCAAACAGAAATAAAGTTCTCTGATTTGAAAGAACTGCATTTCTTCGACTTACTCAATAAAAAATTTTTAACCGGATTTTCGGCTAATTTTCCAGATAACCTTTTGGAAAATTTATATTTGATTTTCTTTAAATTATAAGGCAGTTGACCTTGAAATCCTATGTATATATATATATATATATATATGTATATATATTTATAGTGATATATATATATATATATATATATATATATATATATATATATATATCAGGGGCGGCTAGTCAAAGGAGGCTAAGGAGGCTAAGCCTCCCCAAAAATATTCCGTGTATCACTAATATATATATATTATATTGAATAGTCAGCATTCAGCATATTCATATTAATCAAAATCATATTATTTTATGCACCTACCTTCCTTTCAACCTACATTATATAATATAATTTATTAATTAAGATAGAAGGTATTTACATTTACTGCATTTCATTCATTTCAAGATTTGTGGCAACGCTGCGGAATGCTTAGAAAGGTATATTCTCAACGTGCATTATGCCTGCCACATAAAAGCAAACTCACACCACTCAAAAACAGAATACGTTATTGCAATAGTAAATCAAAACACATGTAAATGGCAACACGGAAGGAACCCAGACTCATACAATATCGACCAATCACACTATAGAATTTCGCATGACGTCGAGTCAATTTCGTTGGAAATCGTAATGTGTCGTAATTCGCGCTAATGGCCGCCAGCCCGCCAGAAAGAGTTCGCGTATTGTGTAAAAATGAGTTTCTTTACTGAAATTAATTTCAAAAATTTCAATGGTGACTTAGTGGAATATTTGTTATCCCATAACTTTAGTGCTCTAAGTTATGAGGATAAGGTTTTGATAAAAACAGTGAGACCTACCCCTGAATTGAAGAATTTGGTGCAGTATAACAAAAAACAAAACCGCGGTTTCAATACAAAGAATTACGAGCGGCATCCATGCCTCACCGGATCACAGGTAAAAAATAAATTATTTTGTTGGCAGTGTTTACTTTTTACTAGTGAAAATGTCTCTGTTTGGGGCCGCTTAGGATTTGACGATTTAAAAAATTTATCACGTTCTTTGGAAAGGCACGAAAAATCCCAGGAACATGTCGTGTCGCGGATCAAATTTAAAATGTTTGGAAAAAAAAACATTATTAATGTTATTGATACAGCACGTGTTCAAGAGTTAGAAAAATACAACGAAAAAGTTAAGGAAAACAGAGAAATATTGGAGAAAACTGGTCGACATTATATTATTTTTATGTCGCCAAGATATAGCTATTAGGGGACAAGATGAAACAGACGAATCTAGCAATAAGGGAAATTTTAAGGAACTTCTTGATCTATTTTGCAAATATGACGAAAAGCTGTATAATTTCATTAACAACGCTACAGTTTTCTCCGGAACCTCAAAAAACAACTCAAAACGAAATTATAAACTCTGCTTCCTATGTTTTTGGAAACTTTTATCGAAAATGAACTTAAAAATGTTAATTTTTATTCCTGGCAAGTAGATGAGACAACTGACATTAGCTGTAAATCGCAGTTGTCTATAATATGCAGGTTCGTAAAAGATGGAACATTATTTGAGAGATTTTTAGGTTTTCATGATGTCAGTTCTGGAAGGTCTGCCAACGATTTATTCGATTTTTTAAATGAGAAATTTTCGAAGTTTAATTTTCAATCTAAACTTATAGCACAAACCTATGACGGCGCAGCGGTTATGGCTGGCCATTTAAACGGTCTACAAACAAAAATTAAATCTGTTGCTCCTCAAGCTATTTTTACACATTGTTATGCACATAACCTGAATTTGGTTTTAAGTAACGCTTGTAGTTCTATTAGGCAAGTTAGAATTTTTTTTTCAAATTTATCTGCATTTTCAACATTTTTTTCAAAATCAACAACGCGCACAAAATTTCTAGATGCAATAGTAGGTAACAGAATTCCAAGTAATGCACCAACTAGGTGGAATTTTACTTCAAGAGCTATCTTTACTATACACAATAATAAGGATAAAATTTTAGAGGCTCTTAATTCTATAGTTGAAAGTGAGGAATTTTTCACCGATAAAGTAACTTTAAATACCGCACGCGGATTAATATCTTACTTACAAGATAAGGAATTTATATATTTTTTAAACATCTTTAGATTAATTTTTGAACAAACAGAAATAGTTTTTCAAATCTTACAGCACAAGTTTTCAGATGTGATTTACTCACGAAATCGGCTCAAGTTTCTTTTGGAGAAAATTTCAGAATTTCGTGCAGAAGTTTATTTCAAAAAACTATTTTCTGTATTTCAAACGACTGATGATACGACTCAATTTAGCCCAAAACGAAAGAAATTCAGCTTCGCAGATATGGAGCTTCACTATACGCAAATCATTTATGCACATATGTATACTATTAGGGGTCAAATAGAAATAAGGTTCTCTGATTTGAAAGAACTGCATTTCTTCGAATTACTCAATAAAAATTTGTTTACCGGATTTTCGGCTAATTTTCCAGATAACCTTTTGGAAAAATTTATGTCAAAAATACACTTTTTTTGATAAGGTGGCCCTAAAGAGTGAACTGTGTGTTGTTTATAATGACAATGAAATTTTGGGGCAAAATGAAAATCATGTCATGACTATTAAATACCTTTTTGATAATGATTTGAATCAAGATTTACCCCAAGTTTATAAACTCTTATGTCTAATTGTTTCTATCCCGGTGACATCGGCTTCCGTAGAGCGCTCGTTTTCCACTCTTAAGAGAATTAAAACTTATTTACGAAATTCAATGAGCCAGGATCGTTTGAAAAATATTAGTTTGTTGTCTATTGAAAAGGAATTGGTAAAACTTTTGGCGAAAGACAAAAAATTTTATGAGGATATTATAGATCATTTTGCTAACGTTAAAGATCGCAGAATTCCGCTAATCTTCAAAAATAAATAACTTTTTATTTGCTGTCCCACACATATTTTGCACATTTTATTTTTCACAGGTTTTGTTTGTGGTACTAGATACTTTATTACTTAGTATTATACCAAATAATTCGTTGTTCCTTGTAAGAGTCTTAAAAGAATTTATTATTTGTTTGATTTTATGTAAACATTATTTTTTATTTAAGGCTTCTGCCCTGGCATCTATGCAGGAATTATAAAAAATAGATGTCTATGCCAAAGAATTTATTTAAATTTTTTTTTAGGTCTAAAAGTATATTTTATTATTTCATTTTATTTTTATTTTGTTTTTCTTTTATGACAAGAATTTTATTTTAATCTATATTTGGGAGGGTTCTATTTTATTTTTGGCAAGAAAAAACTCTCACCTCCCCGTTGGTTCTTGCTGGGCAACAATTGATTCATTCCTCGAATAATTAACAAATTCGTTAAGTAGGTAGGTAGGTACCTATTTTGTGATAGAAAAAAAAATATGATGAATAGATGAATTGATTAATTGGCTGAGAAGAGTTTTTGTGAATATTATAAATAGGAGTTGTAGGTCTCAAGGTATACACTCGAAAGTGAAAACAATTTTTTTCCAAACAAATTAATAGCTTAGGGTGCTTGTTTTACTTTGATTCTAAATTATAAGGCGGTTGACCTTGAAATCCTAAAAATTTTCGCCTATGGTGTATTTTTTAACACCTCTTGTAGCCTCCTCAAACCAAAACCTCACGAGCCGCCACTGTTGCTTTCTCAGTTTCCATTTTGTTTCCGCTAAGTTTCAAAATAATTGTGGCCTTGTTTCTATAAATTGAGTCAGTGACAAATCCTTATCAAGACAAAAATCTATCTTCATGAAAAACCTATTTCACAACTTGCAGATTATGAGTTTAACTGCCATTGCATCCTAGTCATAAAATGAATTTTAACGTTGGAATGGAGTGCAAAAACAGAAAATAATTTGAGAACCTAACTTTTTTTTAAATGCATACGAAGATAGTAAAGTATTTTTCATGATTGATGAATACAACAAAAATAATTAAAATAAATGTGAGCAATAATAAGTCTATCTAGATTAGTGACAGAGGTAGGTAAGTGAATTTATAACGATGCAATTCAAATTGGAGAATAACATAAAATAAACACAATTGAAATTATTCTTCTTGCTAATATCCACGAAAGCCAATAGTAGGTACATAATAATCTTTCATAAATTACTATTCTCAAAATTACTATTCAAACCCAATTCCTCACTCGAGATAAAAGCATCAACTTTACCTGTTACTAAAGATATAACATCACCAAATAACAAAAAGATGCAAAACACTGAGAACATTTTTGAAAATATACAGTGTTGATGTTCCCTGTAAGGAGAATGTACTTAAAATAAAATTCCTGATGTTCGAACTTCGTTTATCAAACAGGTTACGAAAAAATTAATTTAATTACAGAATAATTTACAATATGAGTGTACCTACTTCTCAAGGGATCTTTTTTGATGGCATAATCATGTTGATTTTTAATTATTCAGAATAGAGCTATTTTCACTTGAACAATACCCATAATAGAATCATAAAAGTCGTAAAATTCATTAACTCTTTCTGCCGTACAAATTCAAATAATTCGAGTGAGGCTATGGGAAAAAACTATGGTTTTATTCTCTTCTAGTGAAATATTTATTCGCAGTTCTGATTAAATATTATTATGAGTGTTCTAATACCAATAATTTCATTTCTTTTAAGTAATTTCTTATAATCATAATATTATTGGTGTAGATGATAATAGTTGATTACATCACAATATCAATCTGCTTGATGAGCAAAATCATAAAAATGAAAAATTCCAAGTTAAGTTGAATTAGTAAAAAGAACTTGATCTCGTTAAAATTAAAACTTGTTACTTAGTTTTGATTTATAGTTAATAAATAATTTAGACTTTTGGGTACCTAACCTATCTTACCGAACTAGATGACCTATCCTATAATTGACTATTACAATGTAGAATCTAGTCTATTTGATTTTTGATCTACCAAAAATTATCGTCATAAGTTGTTTTTTATTTGACGATACCAAAAAAAAAAGAGAAAACTGTGAACTGTGTATATTAGAATTTTATTTGTTCTTTATTGTTCTATGTATATGGCAAACAAGCGGTTTGCAGTTTAAATAGATTTAAAAATTAAAATAAAAACCATGTTTATTTTATAAAAAAAAAAATTTACGGGGTGTCCGGGAAAAAACAAAATTTCACAGAAATGTACGGGGTTTTTGAAATTTTTGTCCGACATCGGCAATTTAGGTGATGGTAACCCTACTTCTATTGCATCATATTTTCATGTTATCAGATATAACTTAAATTTTACGAATTATTTTAGGTACATCTTATTATAGAAATCAATTCCATTGAAAATTTTCTCATGAAACTATTTTTCGAAGCACCACTGTTTATTTTGGGAACTATCTATCCTTGAATATGATTCACCCATTTATCAATGGGTTCATGAATTTTATGACTTTTATAATGTATTTTATTATTGTCTAATTGTGCACAGCATAATGTTGATAACATTAAAAGGGAAGTAATAAATTCAAATGTGATTATGTTATTAGAACGACTACTAAGTAACAAATAATATATTTATGCCCGTGAAATAAAAATTAATGTGTGTTCAACTACTTAAAACTTCATCTTTTTTGAACAAACGTTATTTTAAGTAAATTTTACCAAAGAAACAACGACTACTCATAACGTTGTATAGCTTTGAATAACATGTGTTGTCTTTCATTCCCTCTCCAGTCGATAATGTTTTATATCCAATAACAGGTAAAGTTAATTTTTATATATAATCTAACAATAATAAATGACATTAAAATAGTAATACACAATAGTATCACAATTTTCCAGGAATATTCGAAGCATTATATTTTTTTTGCTTTTCGCTTTTCTCTACTTTTCAGAATCTTCAATAGTTTTTTAAGAACTGACCATATAATTCATTCACGTTCTCGAATGAATAGTTTTTTAATTTATTTTTTAAGAATAGAACTCTCAAAACGCCTAACCACGATAGACTTTTACAAATCTCATTTCAGAAACAAATGTTTTTTTTTCAAAGACCGGTTTTTTTTTCGGTATTAAAGTTGCTGACATAATGCGCAAATCATTCGACTGCTGATGATGGTGGACATTTAAATTTTTTTTTCAAACATTTCTTTAACCCTTATAGACAATGATTTAGATAAGTAAAAAGTTTCATTGAATATTCCAATATGAAAATTCTGATTATCTGTCCGCAGGTTAGATTCGGCGTTGGAATTTATCCAAGTTTTTATATCCGAAACTGAAGAAATGCCATATAAGCATCTCCGTAAGTACCCAATAATTCTATTGAAAATCAGCCATGTATGTGTCTAATATGAAACACTATTTTTCTATATAACTTGATACGTAGAAAAGTTGATAATACATAATTTAAAGTATATAAGAATAAATTTAATTAGTGATAATGATGGACTATTTATTTTATGGAAATTCGTCTCAAATAAACAGAAATAAAAATACTTCTCTTCGATTTCCACACATGTATTCAAAATATAGGTACAACCAGTTCCGACTATCACATCATTTTCAAGTAAATGTAGACATATCAGGTAAAAACTATTTATATCTAACCCTTGAATATTTAGGAGTATATTTGAACTATTTCTGCCTGTGCTGTATTTTTACCCCGAGGCGAAGCTAAGGAGTTATAGTCTCACGACAAAAAATTAGTAGCTAGTCCGATTTTAAAAATTCCAACGAATATCGATAAAACACATATGATTTCATAAGAAAAGTGTTTCGAAAAATTTTTCCCCACGAAGAATAAAAAAATTATAGCGTTTTTCAGATATTTTTGTCCATAGACATGTGGTGCTATCTATAAATCTTAAACCTAAACCGATTTTTACGATAATGAAATAAAATGATAGAATTTAATGTGTAGATTTTTAATTTATATAATACATTCAGAAAATATTGACGTGGCACCACCTAGAAATGAAAAAATTAGTGAAAATCATGAATTTCACTCAAATTTTTGTTTATATCTCAAATACTATACATTTCCCGATATAGTCACCATGAGGAAAAATGATCTGCGATAGACTTAGCAGGCATTACAACATGCACATGCGCGGAAGGGTTTTATCATTCCTAGTCCTATGCAGTAGGGTGTCCGGATTTTTAAATTATTTATTTTTTATCAGCAGTTACATGGGATTGATTGAAAAAGAATGCTATCAGTCTGTTAACATTTCAATAAGACATTTTATGATATTCTAAAAACTTTTGAAAGATTAATAGCCAGTTATGACTAACAAAAATGGAAGTTTAGGTAGGTATAGATTTGAATGCACGTATAAATTTTGATATAAGATTTATTTTACGGTTATATTTAAGATAAGCTTTCCTGTTTTTGTTTATTTATTCAAATTTATTTTCCAATATTTACCTACTTCAATATGTTTTGCTGGTACAATATTTTCAATTATCATAACAAAGTATGCTTCAGCTGTACATTTTTCTTAATTAGATGCTACCCTTCTGAATATTTTACTGTTTTATTCGTTTTTAGGTAATAATAACGGGGGTTTCATTTTCTTGTGTATGAATATCATATTGATTAATTATTATTATAATATAATACTTTCAAGAGAAATTGAAATAACTGGTATTGAGTTTCAGTATCACATTTTGGATGAATCTGTCAGTTACATTTTCAAAATGAAAATGAGAAACAATTTAATTTATTTTTATCAGTATTTTTATTCAATTGTTTGCGATTGCAGTTTTTTATTACTACGAAACTGCAGTCGTAAACTATTGATATAGTGGTGGAAAATAGAATGAATTATCTCTTATCTATATTTTAGTATTATATTGATTTCACTACATATATTTCGCACTCATAGTTCATAATCAAGAACAATAGAATAATGGAATGATCTTGATGAGTTTTACTCAAATAAATATCTATGATTTCCAGAAGAACAATAACGAACTATTTGTTCGTCTATCCTGGCGTTCATCACAAGGTTCTCACTTACCCTTACTATTCCTCAAATCTTATTTATGGTTTCATTTTAAATGAGTGTTAAATTTAACAAGAAGTCCTCTGTTTAGATGCACGTAAATTGGTGCACTTGGCTGGTAGGTCACTTGTATGGTTTTTCTGACCACATTTAACGCCAGAAAGAGCGACTCTTTATGGCCTGCTAGAATTGCAGCGCGATCTATCAGGCTACGTAATTTTCGAGCCGGTAGTACAGCTGTCTCTATACAGTAGCATAACAGTATTCAGTGTCGTGTTAGGTTTTGTGTGTAAAAACAACCTCAAATACATATATATATATATATATATATATATATATATATATATATATATATATATATATAAATATATATAATATATATATATATATATATATATATATATATATATATATATATATATATATATATATATATATATATATATATATATATATTATATTATATTCTGTATGCATTAACCTTATTGTTGAACGTTATTTTAGCGGGTGGAGCAAGAAAAATAGTATACGACCCACAGACAAAAAGTTGGATGCCCTGGCGTATGTGATATGATGGCCATATATCTATATATTTGTCATGAAATCCAACTTTCTGGCTTAGAGACGTAATATACTATTGTGATTACTTTTCAAGAATAAACCCAGAGCCTTCGCATTTGACGATATAGATTCCTCATATATTGCCCTACAATCCTAGTGTGAATAATGTCCACTTGTGGCGTTATCTTGGTCATAAATACCTTTGAAAATTGGATATTTTGGTGGAATTTCGTCAATAGGTAAATCGATTCTTGAGAAAGATGGAAATATCGTGGTTTAAAGAAATTGTTCGAGGGGTGACTCAGTCCATCATTAATGTCAAGAGCTATAAAACTATATTAAGGGTGTAACTATGTTAAGGACGGTGTAACTTGAACCATAGTTCAATAGGTATCTATGAACACGTCATTGGATGTCAAGAATATTTGGAACATATTCTGGAAACATTCTTATGATCAGAAATTAATGATTTTCAAATTCTTCGGGAATAAAACCTTTAAAAACTTTTCTGTCAGTATTGACTTAGAGGCAAAATATACATTTTTAACGCTAAGAAATTACAGAGATAGTAAACAGTTTATGTATGCATACTATAGCACTGATTTAAGCGTAGTTCTTGGAGATGTATGTGACATTGAAAACATGTAAAATTCTACAGATATGTAGACTCCCACCTAGCAGCTTGCTCCATCCAAGCTAAGTCTCCATTTGTCATAAGTTACATCCCGATAAAAAGAGGACTTTATGTTTCTGCTCTTGATGGTATCTGAGCCTACCAGACTATTCAAGAAAATCACAACATTCGATATAAAGGTAATGACTACATCCTTTGAAATAAAATATCATTATGCAAAAACAAATACGCTAGTATTTGCACCGTTAACTGAATCTCAACTGGAAAAGGGATGGGATTATTGTAGCTACATTCTGTGATGAAAAATGCATCCAATCATGAATAAAAAAATAAGTTTTAGTAAGATATTTCGATGCATTTTATGGCATAAAAATCAAAATATTAGATTTGCAATCACTCCCTGCAGAAACGTCCGACATAATTATCAATTATTCAAAGTATGTAGGTATTAGAAATGCATAAATAAATAAATAAACTAATCTTATTGAATTCAAATTTTTTGTTCTGGTGCAGCTAGAGGGAAAAAACATGTCTATTTCAAACTGAAGGAATTTTGGCCATTCGCATCAAAATGTTTACCAGTAGATGTAGAAATTATTGGCGGTAAATTATATTCATACTTTGATAAGTGCACTATATGAGTGAAAGCTTTCTACTCTGGATGTATTTAGTTCCATATTACAAAATATTGGAGTACAGCAAGAACACGATTGCTTGAACTAATGGAGTGAAAACAAATTTGAAGCTTCTTTCTGCAAATTGAAGATTAGCTACTTTCTCGAGAATTAGAAATGTCCAGAATCTTTGAGAAAATGTTTTGAAAAGTGTGTTAAAAAGTGAATACTAGAAATTGTCAGCAATTGTGGTAAAACTTGAAGAAGAAATCTTCAATAGAAGGCCGTCACCAGATTCATTTCTCACGCAGTTACTAATGTTTTGAAATTTCTTATGAGACATCACTCCAGTACTGAGAATACTGGACTGTTCATTTTTATAATGAAAAGATCTCTGAATGAGCAACTTCGGGAAAAACTCCGAAATAGGATCACATCGAGAACTCAATATATTTTGAGATCGCTAGTAAAATAGCAGAATACGTTCTCGCCCTTCCACGTTGCAACAAATCAAATGAAAGAGTTTTTTTACAATGGCGAAAGAATTGCTAAGAAGACACAGTAAAAATTTTCGGAAAAAATTAAACGAAAACTAATTCTCCCCAGACTTGTTTCTACGGCAATCATAGCGCACGTTTTCAAAGGATGCTATGTTTAAGGATGAAATTAAATTAAATGTATTTCGTATTCATCGCATGCAAGCAATGATATTTTAGCGTTTTTCTCGAAAACAGTAAGATTTATAGAAACAAAAGTGATTTACCTTTTTCATGACAGAAGATTAGGAGAATGAAAATTTTCAGTCAAAAGTCGTATACAGTGTAACACAAAAAAGTTGGGACCATTTGGATGAGGCTCGTATGTGGCGCCCTCTACAAAATGCGAAAAAACGGTAGGCAAATTTGTTTTCCTCATCCCGATAAAGCAAATACGAAATTTAGTCGAAATATTATGAACGTGGCAAAACAGCAATATAAATGAAATCTAACTGTAACACCCTGTAGCTATGTTAATAATCAATTTTCGAAAAAAATTCATAGAAAAAGGTACCATTTATTTTCGGTCTAGAATTCTCCCCTGGATTTTTTTCATCATTTTTTTGCTCATCATTTCCGGACATCCCGTATATATATATATATATATATCAATGTTTAATTATTCCCCATTCATCACATTATCTAATTCATGAGAGACAATATTTGTGTTGTTGTCATAGAGATTTTTTTTTGAATTTGTACATTGAATTTTCAATAGTTACAAACTGTTGAAGGGTTTTGGAGCAGATACTACAGTAATACTATCATCGTATGCAATAATTTTTTCAGACGGGTATAACCCTTCATTTCCGAAAATATTCGAATTGGACCATTATTACCAATGCAGAGATTCATTCAATGTTTATTGCAAATTGGATATTCAGTTGAAGCCCACAGAATCTAATTATACATCAAATATATGGTTGGCTATTGAGGTAGCAATAAATAGCAAATGGGAAAAGAGAAAACTTTAAATTAATTCAGGCCTGCATTACAGAAAACAAAAATCGATCCAGCCTACTTCGATCACAGCATACTCCATCATGGAATTTGCTTAAAATCTTCCAATGTAGATTCGGAATATGTATTGGCAAAGTATAGAGGAATGTATATTGATAGCGGAGTTGAACCAGTAATAAGAAACATGAATTGTATAGGAGCAACTCCAACATTGGATATTCTTGACTTTCTAGTTATGTAAATACTGGAACCTGAATAAACTGCAAAAATAACTAATCAAAATTTTTTTTTTAGTTTCATGATTTTACTTTTGGTTGCGATTGTTACCACTGCCACAAAAAAATATGGAATATCAAACCTTTACGATGGAAAAAAATATAAAAGTAAAACTGGCATATCCCAAGCGTGTAATAATATGATTTTCATTTACTTTCACTCGAAATAATTGAAAATTGAATGTTCACCTTTCGTTTCAGCAAAGAAGATTCTGACATTTTTTTCAATAAGAAAAAATTGGCAAATTGTCAGAAGCACTAATAAGAAATATGCTTTCATAGAAGGATTTAGATCTATTACAATGATAATCATTATAACCCTTCATAGTTTGATGGCATATTTCTCTATATATACAGATAACCCACAATTCTTAGAAAATGTGAGTATTAGGCTTTATTACTTTGAAAATCGAAATATAGTATTAAAACACATATCTCAATGCTCAAATCAATCATCCATAAAAACAAAATGTACAAAGTATATATAAATTATATGGGATAGTTCTGAAAAACTTAAGAAATATTCAAGTTAGAATTTCAGAAGATAAACATAATTTTGAATATAAAACCGAAGATTCTCATTATGCAAATTATTTAACTAGTAGAAACAATTCATTTATAGTTAAAAGTCACGTAGAACTCAAAAGATGTCCCTTACTGAATACAGTTCTTTTTGAATTCCATGAATATTTCAATTAAAATCCTAGATAATTGAGATTGTATATAAATATCTGTATCAGTAAAATGTAGTCATAATTTCATCAACATCTAACGAAGAGTTAGTATATTGAAAAAATGGTTAATAACAACAATTCACATGTTTATTACACAAATGACCCACGTTCCGGTGAAAGTTCACCTTCTTCAGATGCTAAGTGCAACATGCATTTCCTTAACAATTATCTTAATAAGTTTATTACTTCCCATCAAGTATTGGCCAATCTAGAAGAGATAGTACCTACTTCAAAACGTGCGTTATGCATCATTAATGAAAATTCATGAAAATTTTCTTAAATAATATTTCATTATCACTATGCTATTCTCACTAATTTCTCAAGTGCTTTAGAAAGAATTCATTAACTATGAGTCGGTAGACTTCCCAACACAATTTTCTTATATAACATATGAGGAAGAATATATATTATTAGAAAACTCGCCGATCTATAGACAAAACTAAAAATTCGTGTTTCATATTTCAGTGAATCATCAAACCAAAGCAGCTTTTCGAACAATCGCCAGAAGCTTTTAATATTTTCCTATTAAAACTTAAAATAAAAATCAATGTTTTTTTAGCTCATGACGAAACTATGGTTTCGCAGTTTCATTGGACTCATATGGTTCATAGTGCAGTCTTTCTTTGTTCTGTCTGCGATGCTACTCGCTATGCAGATCATGGATATCTACAATGAGAATGAAAGACTTTCCTTGAGAGATATATTCGTATTAGCTGTTAATAGGTATTGCAGGTAAATACGTTCAACAATCAATTTGAAAATCATACAAATGATTTTCTATATTCTGTACACACAGCTGCCACTAAGTGTTGAACATCGCACGAAATATAAGTAGAAAGTGTACTATACTAAATGCAGAGAAATACATCCAATCATAAGTGATATTGAGTAGGAACTTTAGACAATCATCTTGTACTATCCTTTCATTATATATATATATATATATATATATATATATATATATATATATATATATATATATATATATATATATATATATATATATATATATATATTTCAGAACTTCTTTGCAAGTTGTGTATTTCGGACGATGTAGTTGATTGACACATGCATTGTTTTTATCTCTAACTAAAGATGTGTGAACTCAGCCACTCTGGCGGACGACTTCGTTGGGTGTTTTTCAATACGCTACGTGATGCGATCCCAAAGACTGTTGAGTATATATATAAGTATATATATATATATATATATATATATATATATATATATATGTATATATATATATATATATATATATATATATATATATATATATATATATATATATATATATATATATATATATATATATATATATATATATATATATATATATATATATAAATATATAAACTCTTGATAATTATTAGCAATAACAGGCTGGTTGAATCTTGAAAAACTCGATTTTAATAAAAAATTGACGTTCCACTATGATATTCGTAATTGAAATTTCTTTGACATTTATTGATTTAAACCACAATTGTGTGATTATCTTCCGTATCTAAGGATTTTGTTTGTTGTACTTTTTTCATCTTCAAATTTTCAATCCAATACTTGGCTACGCCGTTCTGATGAGGACCAAAGAGTCCGAAACACGTGTCAACGGCTGCTTCCATATAAGCGTCTATACCGATAATTCTACTCCACTTCTTTAATGTTTTCCCATGACTCATTTCTTTGTTGTTAGATAAATAGTACCCTTTTATTATTATTTTCAAACATTGCGTAGGTGAGGGTTTCTTTGGTTTCCCTTACCATCTGGTGATAACAATTTTGAATGTTAATATTGAACTGAATAGCATATACTAAGCAGCCCTGTTTTTTTCAATTTTTTAAATCAATAAATGTCAAAGAAATTTTCAATTACGAATATCATAGTGTAACTTCAATTTTTTAAAAAAATCGAGTTTTTCAAAATTCAACCAGCCTGTTATTGCTAAAAAATATCAAGAGTTAAAAAATAGATCACAGGCAACAACTATTCGAATATATAATTATATATATATATAAATATATATATATATATATATATATATATATATATATATATATATATATTTATATATATATATATATATATATATAATCTCTTGATAATTATTAGCAATAACAGGCAAAGTTTGACCAAATCTCCCATACCGGAGAGTTCAAACAATAAACCACAAATAAGTGATTTTCTTCCATAACAGAGGATTTTATTATAAAAATTTCATTAAAAACAGCTACTTCCATATAAACGAACTATACCGATAATTTTTGCTTTACTTGTTTAATATTTTCCCAAAACTAATTTTCTTTTTTAATATTAATTTACTCTTTCTGAGATCTCTCGGATGGAATTAATCGCCTCCGTGGCAAAGTTTGACCAAATCTCCCATACCGGAGAGTTCAAACAATAAACCACAAATAAGTGATTTTCTTCCATAACAGAGGATTTTATTTATTAAACTATTTTCATCTCCAAATTTTCAATCCAATACTTAGCTACGCCGTTCTGATGAGGACCAAAGAGTCCGAAACACGTGTCAACGGCTGCTTTCATATAAACGTTCTATACCGATAATTCTACTCTACTTTTTTAATATTTTCCCGTGACTAATTTCTTTCTGTTAAATAAATTTTCGAACATTACATAGGTAAAGGTTTCTGTAGTTTCCCTTGCCTTCTAATAATAACAATTTTGAATGTTAATATTAGACTGAAAGAATTTTTTAACAAGACAGATCAATCTTATCTATTCAATTTTTTCAAGTCAATAAATGTCAAAGAATTTTCAATTTTTTTCAAAAGTTTTGAATAACTATGAATGTCATAGTGAAACGTCAACTTATTAATTAAATCGAGTTTTTTAAGATTCAACCAGCCTGTTATTGCTAATAATTATCAAGAGATTAAAAATAAATCACAGGCAACAACAATTCGAATAAATATATATATATATATATATATATATATATATATATATATATATATATATATATATATATATAATAAAGTCTATGAGTTCTCGGCAAATAAAAATGGGCCAACTAACGAAGAATCACAACCATTTCGTTAATAATGTCTATATTTCGGATATAGATTATATCCTTCCTCAGGACTAACTAACAAGGCTGGATGTAAATTAAACCATAACAGAAAATGCAGTGTATGTTGAATATAAGAGTCACCAACAGTACTTAATAAAACATTGAAACACAAATAAGAGCTAAATCCAAATTCAATATCGAAATCGACAACATAACCCTCCCTTCAAATTTTGTACAATGTGTCTGGGTAACAATCCCAATCGATTTCGATATTGAATTTGGATTTAGCTCTTATTTGTGTTTCAATGTTTTATTAAGTACTGTTGGTGACTCTTATATTCAACGTACACTGCATTTTCTGTTATGGTTTAATTTACATCCAGCCTTGTTAGTTAGTCCTGAGGAAGGATATAATCTATATCCGAAATATAGACATTATTAACGAAATGTTTGTGATTCTTCGTTAGTTGGCCCCTTTTTATTTGCCGAGAACTCATAGACTTTATTATCTAAATTTTACGGCAATACTCCTTTTTCTATATTATATATATATATATATATATATATATATATATATATATATATATATATATACATAAAAACAATACAAATATTTCAATTCTAAAGCTCTATTTGTTAATATCGTCGTATAAATATCCATAACGATAATCTATTAGGCCTTCACTGTGTGTATATCGTGCCATAGTTATGATACGTTGAAACTCACTATTTTAGTGCATTAAATCGCATGAACTATTTTTTTCTTTTTATTTATATAAATATTTTATTCATTTGCAGACTCATACCGCCACTCATACTGATCATATGTTTCTACTCGAGTCATATTCCCCAAATTCTTGGAGATGGCGTGATGATAGATATTGTTGAAAAACAAACTAATACGTGCAAAAATACATGGTTCTTGACTATGTTTTTCATCAACAATAATTTTGGTATCAAAAATATGGTAATAATGAAAGGAAATGTACAACAGTGTCTTTATTTATTTTTTTCAGTGTGTTCCACCATCTTGGTATCTAGCTGTGGATACTCAACTTTATATGATATCAATTTTTTTATTCTACGTATCTATGAAATCAAAATTGAATATTAATATTTCCGTTGTTTGTATAGCAATAATAGCGATATTCTTCAATGTATTCTGGAATTACTCACATGGTTATCCTGCTGTTATATCTACTAACCCTAAGTGAGTACATAATTTCGTCAACAATAAAAATTTGAAAAAAGTTACATAATATCCCAGCTGCGGTTCCTTGCATCTGTGGTCGTCTTAGTTACTCATTACGTGCTATTCAGTCTAACATCAGCAGTGAGTCTGCTAATATTAGATGGTAAAGTAAACCACAGAAATCCTTACCAACGTGATAATGAAAGTTTTTAATTATTTATTTTAAGGATTTGCTTTTGAAAGGAGTTACCAGGTAATCTCTACTATTTTCAACATAACACCAATTCTATAGAAAATAAATGTTATGGACGTGATTGCCAAACATTTCCTGTAATATCTTTTAGAAGATTAATTCTTAAAGTAAATAATTGAGAACCTAAGAGGCCTCGGTAGACCAGCGGTAAGGTGAACCGCCTTATACCGTTTGTAAACCGAGGATTGTGGGTTCGAGTCCCACCTTGCTCTTGGGTGTTGTGTATGTCCAGAATTTAGTGGTTCTATATATAAGATAAATTGTTGGGTAATGTGCATCGTTCACAAGCCCATTGGCCGTTCGGAACCGGCGTTAAACTGTAGGTCCCTCGAGTTAAAAAAAAAAAATTGAGAACCTTTTTTATACATCACGTGGGTGAGGGTAATAGTAGCAGATCTGACTGCCTAATCCACAAGAAATTCAATGAAATATAGATCGTTTTTTTTTGTTGTTAAATTACTAAATTTTTCAGAAATTTCTCCGTAAATCAGATAATGAAGAATCTATTCTGTACGTTATGTGGTTAAAAAATTCTATGGTTTCCCTCATCATCTGAAACTAGCAGACATAACTGCTGATATCTGACTGAACACTACGTAATTAGTAACTGAAGACGGCCACAGCAGCAAAAAATATAATAGAACATAGTTCTTTAGTTTTTGACTTTTCAGTTATTTCAAAATTCATGAACGACAAATTAATTTCAATTTTTCAATTGTCTTGAAAAATTAACGAATTTCATGACGAAATGTTTGCTGTATTATCAAGTTGGTTTTCAGAGTCAAATGGCCTGTTATTTATGAAAAATGAGAAGAAGTAACAATATAATAAACATTCTGTTTCTTTGTATTTAAATATATATATATATATATATATATATATATATATATATATATATATATATATATATATAAACCCCAAATACTGAAACGAGTAGAATTGACATGAAAATAGTTTATTCTGGTAATGTATCATATTATTAAAATTTGTGAAAATTATAAATTACAGAAGATTAATATTGAAGAATTTATATATACTATATTTGAAAGCCTCCTTGAGTTAACTGATATATATATATATATATATATATATATATATATATATATATATATATATATATATATATATATATATATATATATATATATATATATATATATATATATATATATATAATTCTGTTTATACGTTTTTATGTTTTTGCTTTTGGGCACAAGGAAAACTTCCTTACTAAAGTTTTATAATAAGATAACGTTTCGGCTGGATTTTCAGCCATATAATATATATATATATATATATATATATATATATATATATATATATATATATATATATATATATAATTGTATATGAATTTTTTACCTGTTTACGTTATATGGGAAAAATAAAAGTTTAGCTCTGATAGGGTAATTTACTTAATTATTACAAACGAATAAATGTATAAAATTGTACGTTTCGGTGGTACATCCACCTTCTTCAGCACTCGATATATAAATCACAAACAATCTGTAAAACGTATTATCATCAGTAATGCCGATATATCAGACGATAGGGTACACAACCTTAAATGTAACATACATACATATAAAATCAATTAATACAATAATCTTGTCACGTACATCCACAATAAAATTAAACTTAATCAACTAACATTAACATATTAAAAACAAACCGTGTGTCATGTAGTATGTCATGTCATGTGTCTTGTCATTCATTTTCTTCTTTATGTTCGTGTATATATATATATATATATATATATATATATATATATATATATATATATATATATATATGTATATATATATATATATATATATATATATATATATATATATATATATATATTCAGCAATAGGAGGATTCTTTAAAATTTGGAGAATATCTTCTACTGTAACATAACCTAATTTTCAAGTTGAAATTCGCGAAATATCAGTCAACTCAAGGAGGCTTTCAAATATAGTATATAAATTCTTCAATATTAATCTTCTGTAATTTATAATTTTCACAAATTTTAATAATATGATACATTACTAGAAAAAACTATTTTCTTGTCAATTCTACTCGTTTCAATATTTGGGGTTTATATTTTCAATGCCAATATTCTTTTTATATCAATATTATTTCAGATATGAATATCTAAATATTCATACTTATCTATAAATTTAAATTAAACAATTCTTCAACAAAATAAATGAACTGACGTTTTCAGATCACTTGTAATGAGTCGCCACCTAAGCAGTGAAATATTATTGTCTTTATATATGTCAACACATTCAAATATTGCATCTTATATGATTGGGCTACTATTAGGAGTAGTTTGTTTCCGAACTGAAAAAACAAACTTTTCTTTAATGAAGAATAAGGTAAGCATAAAATCTAGTGCACTTGTTCTTATCATATGTAAAGGAAGGTTTGAATGAAGGCATCATAATTATGAAACAGCCAATGAGAAAAAAGTGTACACATCTGATTACGTAATGCATTTTACTAATAAAAAACAATCAATGTATCTACACAAAATAGTGGAAATATCGTAAGAGAAGAGTCAAGCTGCATGAAAATTTTCAGTAGATTTAGAAAATAAATTTCATTTTCATTCTATAAAATTCATTTCAACATCTGTTCCTAAAACTGTAGGTGAGATCTATACAGACACTTAGTACAAAAAAAAATTGTGATTTTCTTTTTTTCCAAAATTTTTTTATGATAAATGGTTCGTCATATCGAGCCATATCACTCTGAAATAATATTTTTCGACATCCATTGAGCAAACACTTATTTATAGGAATACGTACCTATGTTAATGATAGTCTCATTTTGTTTACAGGAACATAAAGACATTTAAACCTATTTTTTCAATAATTTATATCCAACTGTTAAGTTAACTATATCAACTGGAGTGAATAAGACCTTAAATTTTTAGTAGTATTTTATCCCATAAAATACATGCTATTGCAGTGTATCGAGGAAAAGCAGTCAGGTGCGGGAGTATTTTTTTCATCCCTTTTAGACCTCCTAGACCACGATTTTCGAAAAATTTTCCATGTCTGATATATATATATATATATATATATATATATATATATATATATATATATATATATATATATATATATATATATATATATATATATACAGTGTGGAACAGCCAAATGGAATAAAATCGATAAGGAATAAATGAGAGCGTGTTGGAAAAAACGCTTGGATACGTCGATTTGTATTTTCAGATGCGCATTTTTTTCAAAAAAAAATGATTATATAGGGTGTGTCATGTGACAGTGGCCGATACCAACTTTCTTATTTTAAATACAACCCCCTGTATATTATTAGTTTTTTGGATTCTTCAGAAAATTCTAGACATAATTTATGTTCAATGTCCCATACCTATCTTCAACTGTTTCGGAAATATTAAGTGTTTTCAGATGTATCACAAACGTTAGAAGACATTTCTATACCAGATTAGCATGTTGCCAACACGTTCGCGGCGAACATTTTAAACATCTCTTACATTGAAATTAATGTTTTTTTGTTTTTTTTACATTATTTGTGAAATAAAATAATTTTCTTTTTTTAATGTTAATTTTTGTAATACATCTGAAAACACTTAATATTTCCGAAACAGTTGAAGTTAGGTATGGGACATTGTACATGAATTATGTCTAGAATTTTCTGAAGAATCCAAAAAAGTAATAATATACAGGGATATTCAAAATAAGAAAGTTGGTTTCGGCCACTGTCATATGACACACCCTATATAATTTTTTTTTTTGAAAAGAATGCGCATCTGAAAATACAAATCGAAGTGTCCAAGCGTTTTTCCCAACACGCTCTCATTTATTCGTTACCGAATTTATTCCATTTGGCTGTTCCACACTATATATATATATATATATATATATATATATATATATATATATATATATATATATATATATATATATATATATATATATATATATATATATATATATATATATGTTAACGGTATCCCTATACATCCCCTTTATGCACCCCATCATTTGTTACGTCAGGACGGACGAGTGGTACAAGCAGTCATGCGCCTTACCAATGCAGCAGTAGGAAACTACTGCGCAGGAGAGAACAGTCAAGACAAAGGAGTCGTCGAGTATGCTTGAACGTATGAACAAGTTGTTAACGTATGGAGCAATAAACGGAATTGGTCTAAATAGTTATTCTTATTTGTGTAAATCAACCCCTGTATTTAACATTTATCCTAGTATTTAACATCAGAAGTGGGATGTTCCCGTGTGTACCCTGTGGCCATAAATGTTCATGAATAAACATCAATATTATATAGTTAAAATGAAAGATGAAATTCATATTCGTCATGACAGTGAAGTGTCTGAGCAAAGTGTTGTGGCTGATGAGGAAGATTGTCGGTTCAGTAAGTCCAAAACGAACTAAATTACAATGTCAAGAAACCTTAGTTAACTTGGTAGCTAGCCAACAACAACAATCATTAGAATTGAGTCGTCAGTCCAAGATGGCGACGTCGACGTGTTATACGCCAACGCCTAGTACATCTGGAAAATATGGAATTACTGCGCAGCCGTTGATGTCGACACTAGCGCTCACATCATTTAAGCTAACCAGCTTCGACCCTGACAAAAGCTTTCTGTAATGACTTAATTGTTGCTTTTCCCGAGAAAGAAACACTCGAAATTGTGAGTCACTAACCGAGTTCGGTAACCAGAAATTACTTAGCATCAGCAGATTCCATGATAGCTTGGAATGAAATTCATAGCATGACATAAACTAAACAGTGAGATTAAACCCAATAAAAAGAACATGCATTTCCGGATCTCGGAACACAAGTTGTTTACACTATTGGGAGTTGTGATTTAATAGCTGTACTGCCGACCCTGACCCTAGAAATATACTTTATGGTTATTCCCGATATTGTTATGCCAAGCGATATCCATCTTACTATGGGATGGGAAGTTATTAGACGACTTTGCCTTAGAATTGAGAAAAAATGCGATGGGCTTGAACTACATAATAACGAGCTTGCTATCGAAAAAGTGTTTACTATAAAGAATTTGAATAGCGTTCCTGTTAAAATAAATCAAATTGAGAGTGTTATGCTTATAATTTTCAACTTCGATGACAGGATACTCACCAAAAGTACTCCAGTTTGGAATAAATCGTAGACTAGCGACTACACAGCTGTTTTTCGGTGACACACTGCCAACTAATAATATTATTGACCCAAATAAGGATGTCGCAGATGCCCGAAATGAAATAAGAAACAGCGGAAACCATCCAGCTCAGCAATTTGACTATCTACACTACCTCGAGCCTCGAGCCAACTTGTTTACAGCAGGTGACCTTGTCGCTGAGGAGTATTCACAGTTTGCCGGTGGAGGGAAATTAAGGGACAAATATCAAGGGCCTTACACTGTTCGTGCTCTAGTAACGAAAGATGTGCTACATAAACAAGGTCGACAGATGACGGTAGCCGCTCGTGAGTAATTACGATCGTGGCCTGCCACAACATAAACAAAGAGTAAGATTAGTTATGTTAATACTTTTATGATTTTTGTTGAATTGAATTGATTTGCTGGATGATTCGTTTTGAATAATTTATTGGTTACGTGAATGATTGCAATGCTACCTAAAGTTTATTGAATGCAATGTAATACACATTAATTACATTTATTATTGTTGCCGTTTTGAATAATTTATTAGTTATGTGTTGATTGCAATGCAACCTGAGGTTTATTGAATGCAATGTAATACAGATGTATTGCATTTATTTTTGTTGTCTTTTCTTTTCGATATCATGCATGGTGAAAGATTTTAAAAAATGGATTAGTGGTGAATCCACTAGGTTAAAAACAAAATGAAGTATCATTAAATGAATTAAAAGTAAGTAGGAGGTGGCGATCCCACTCCACTTGAATGAAAAGAGGAACTTGACGATCTCACGTTGCCATATATGTTTGTGGCGATCGCACAAGACATGAAATAGTGGCAGTACCACTAGGTTTAAAAAGGGTAGTAACAGTATGTTTTAAAGGTAGTAGGTATCATTACATTACAGCAATGAATAGAAAATGTTATATTACATAGTAAAACTCTGATATAACTTGAAGTATGCAGAAGATATCAGTATGTTTTAAAGGTAGTAGGTACATTACATAATTTGTGGCTATGAATTGAAAATGTTATATTATATAGTGAAACTCTATGAAAACTTTGACTGACATAAGATGAAGTTGTAGAAATGGCATTACCACTTGATATCAAAAAAAAATTATATGTAGTTGATTTAGACATAACGAAACTTCTGTTTCGTACTTGATGCTTACAGATAGACTCTAAATAGTTATTCTTATTTGTGTAAATCAACCCCTGTATTTAACATTTAACCCTAGTATTTAACATATATATATATATATATATATATATATATATATATATATATATATATATATATATATATATATATATATATATATATATATATATATATATATATATATATATATATATATATATATATATATATATATTCCCGCTACTTATTGGTATCTCCAGCGGCTCCCATTGAGTTAAATGAGCTGAAATCTGGTCATTTTTACGCCATTATTCTTTTTTCGTGGTTTATGAAAATTGCCGAACTCCACAGCTTCTGCTGAGTTAGTTAGAGGGTTGAAATTTTGTACGTACATCGAGCTTATGTTGACTTGAAGTCCGTTTGTGGTTTCAACTATTTTTCTCAACCGCGCTGCATTTCAAGGTGACTTTTCCGTTCTAATTGCATCTCGATCTGCCATCAGTACGCTATGCACTTCGCGAATTTTTTTTACAATAGAGGGTTGAAACTTAGAACGTGGATTATGTTGATATCGAGGTATGTTCCTTCGTTGGTTTCAACTTCAACCACGATGCATTTCGCAATTTTTTGTTTACAATGAATTATTTTCTTTTTCTCAATTGTTTGCTATTCAAGCATGATTTTTCAAAATTTAAGTCAATTTGTTAGAGTCGTATATCGGCCCGATGCATTTCGCTTGCAAAATACGACCTCAGTGCTGCTCACGCATTTTTTTTATCGAACAAGTTGATAATAATACTAAAATTCAGCTTATTATCTCTCATTCCGAGGTTGACCAATTTTGTGTGCTAAAGTGACTATAAACATAATTCCTTATTTTTCTCAAATACTCTCGTGTTGATGTGATTTCGTTACAATAGTTGCTTAAAAGCTTTCAATTACTAAGTGCCTTAACTCTAGAAAGTACCTTTGACTTTGGAAAATTGTCCAATTTAGTCATGGATACAAGGTGAATATTATTGTCAAATTAGTTAAGAAGATATTCTAAACAAACTTGTAATCTAGTGTACCATTTTGAACTCTTAATTAAAAAAATGTTTGAATTATTACCTATACGGTGTAATTAACTGATAAAGTCATTGATTTCTAAGTCAGTAATAAATAAATCAACAAAAATTGGATATACCTACATATGTAAATTATGAAATTTCATATGCTATTTCTAGCCTACGATTACGTGTGTTATATGAGATAAATGATGAAAATTATTAGGTCATAGGAGTGTTATTTGGAAACAAGGTCAAGTCAAGTCAAGTCGTGTGACTTGTGGTGGTAAGTCTTGGGTTAGAGTTTTCAGGTCACGCAATGGCTTCTAACATGACCTAACGACTACTGAGTAGCCAAACAAGGTATAACAGGGCATTATACATGAATCTATATTCATACGAATCGGAGTTCAAACGGTATAAGGTTTCGACGATAGTACTTTCTTACTTATACACTATAAAAAAATGTGTTCGATAGTAACATATCAGGCTGACGTATATTAACTTGGCGGACCGAAAATGGCGGCCCGTGGAAAAAATTTATAAAGCGTTTGTAACTTGTTTGTTGCTTCTCTGTAGATCGAAAAATAAGGGAGAAACAAAGGAAGGGCTAACTCAAATTATTAATTTAGCAGACCAGAAGATTTCTCGAAAATGGTGAGGGCTACAGGAGTGGGGTAGGGGCCATTGTTTATGCCTTGAAAAAATAAAACAAGGTCACAATTTATTTTTCGGAAAAAAGCTTTCCTGAGCTGGAAAAACGGAAAAACCATTATATTATATTTCTGATCGCTAGATCTGCCGCGATGTTATAGAAACATATCATATCCGCACTGCTTCAGACTCACTAGAGTCCAGACCGCCAAAGATACAAACGAGTCTGTGCTCGAAAACACCTCTTTCGGAAGAAAACTCGGGTTTATCGAATATTCTATTCCACCCAGAGTTCTGATCGGTCGAAGCAAACGATTTTTCGGTTCTATGTATTCTGTATAATATACCCTCAACTCTTAAGACCCTCTAGATGTCCGACCGCCAAAGATACAAACGAGTTTTTGTTCCAACACCGAATTTCGATAGTTCTGAGTTTTCTATCAAAATTGTGTGTTCAAGCGAATACTCGTTTATATCTTCAACGGTTTTCACTCTAGCGAGTCTATACCGCCGCGAAAAATCTAGCGATCAGAAATATGATATTATGGTTTTTCCGTATTTCCGGCTCGGAAAAGCATTTTTCCGAAAAAACAATCGAAAGATGTTGTTGTACTTTCCAAGATACAAATAATGGCCACTACCCTACTCCTCTAGGCCCCTCCATTTTCGAAAAATCTCCTGGTGTGCTAACTTAAAAATTCAAATTAGCCCTTCGTTTTATTCCCCCCTTTTTTTTGAAACTACATACGATATTTGTTCGAAACAAGCAAGTTACAAACGCTCTATACATTTTTTTTACCGTGCGCCAATTTTAGTTGGCCAAATTAATAAATGTATCAGGCTGAGTGAGCTACATTCGCGACGTCATAAGAGGCGCTTCGGTAGACCTAGAGGACGGTGAGTAATAGATAGGAGATAAAAACCGTTAACTAGAGCTTTATAGATGAAGTATTTATGTTTTCTTCACTAATTGGGTTTCACATGCGGATAATCTATCACTAGTGATAATTCTAAATACACTAGTTGACTAAACGGAAGTATTACTGAGTTTTCAATACATATATTTAACGAGTATTTCATATAGAATCACATAAATTGAATGTTAGTTGACTGGTATAGTTTTCAATGTATAGACACATTCGTGATTAACTTTCAGTGAAAGTTAATTAAATTAATTGTAAAATGTAAAATCACTACTTTTGAAGGAAAAAACTGTAGATATTTTGAACATTATTGTTTTAATTTTTATTATTTTATTGTATTTTCATCAGGTATCTAGAAACTAACTGAATTATAGGAATATCTACTCTTGGTATAGAATTATTCACCATATTCATATATTTTGACAATATAATACTTCTTTTGCAGTTCATAGTCTTCTTTTGGTATATACTATCATTTGGACTTCCTGTACTATCCCTTTTTCTAACTTTTCAAGAATATTCTACAATCACAAATGCAGTTGTGGGATCAATAATAAAACCAATTTATGCTCTTGGTATTGCTATAATGATTTTTGGAATGATGAAAAATGAAAACCGTAAGTTAATTTCAATTAAATTATAAAAAATAAAAATATTACACTATTAGCATTTTGTATAATAATCTATTTTGTATGTTCATAAATCTTGATCAATCAGACTAATGAAAATCGCCTTGAATACAAAGGAAAATAAGATTTAAAGCAACAGGTTTTTCTCAGATATATGGCATACTAAATATCCATTATCCTAGAAATAAATACCGTTTTCCACGAAATGAATAAAGAAATTACCGTAACTGATGATCAAATTTGTGATATTCATAATGCATGCAGTAAATTCATCATAAACTATTTCAAATTATCAATGACATATTTTCAAAATATTAATTCAAATTATTGATTCAGTCGTGATTAATTGATAAATAGATTCTTTTTCTAATCCAGAGTAACAGGTCAACAGTTTCTTATGATTTTCTAATGTGATACGAACATTATTCAAATATTAAAATAAGTTTAGACTACTCAAACTTTTGTGAACGCTGTTTTATCTACTCATAAACAATTTTCAGAAGTTGTTTTTACCACTACTAATTTAATCTTCTATACATTCCAAAATTTATTGTTCAATCAAATTGTATATTGTTATATATATATATATATATATATATATATATATATATATATATATATATATATATATATATATATATATATAATATATATATATATATATATATATATATATATATATATATATATATATATATATATATATATATATATATATATATATATATATATATATATATATATATATATATATATATATATATATATATATATATATATATATATTTTATATATATATATATATATATATATATATTTTATATATATATATATATATGAAGCTGTAGAAATAGAAAAACGTCCAAATTGTTTGAACACCAAAGATGACAGTCACAGACTCCCATCAGCATGGAAACCACTTCTCAGTGGACGCCATGTAACGCCCAATCAGAGTGCATCCCGCACTGATGAGCGTGAGTACCCGCCCCCCTCCCCTATAAATACGGCCACGCGACGATCGGCCCGTCGGTTGACTCTGAAGAGTAGGCAGGTTGAGACTTCAGAGTTGACAGGAAGCAGTACGGTTAGTGGAGTAGGCAGGTTGAGACCACGCAATCGTATTGTTTCCGATTCCTCCTAATTCGAATCGTGGAGTAGGCATATTGAGGCCACGATTCTGAATTATTCCCCTTCTAATTCTCCTGAAGATGGCTTCGCAAAAGGAGCCGAAACATCGAGATTTTTCAAATCTTTCACGCGGTTCATTCCGTGAACCAAGTTTTTCATATATATATATATATATATATATATATATATATATATATATATACATATATATATATATATATATATATATATATATATATATGTATGTATATATATATATATATATATATATATATATATATATATCTTTATATATATATATATATATATATATATATATATATCTTTATATATATATATATATATATATAGAGAGAGAGAATTGGTTCAGTTTCATAGGATAGTGTATTTTTTCATCAAACATTTCTTAATCGCGAAATAAAACTTGAATATGCATTTCTTTTCAATATATATTCATATTCAAAATCAAATAAACATTAATGGCTTTCTTGTTTTCATTTAAAGTCGACAATTCTAGAAATATACATTTTGAGCATTCTAAATATGTAAAAAATTAAGATATTTTGAATATGTTCATTTGTAGAAAATACTCTTCTCAATGATCTATGCGTTTGTCTTTGTTGACTACATTGTTTAAAACAAACACAAAAACCAGTCTGCCCCGCATTGCTCTTTGGACCTGGAAAGATCTTGGCTAGACATTTCTAATTATGTGCCCATTTCCTGGGGTAGGAGAGCCCCGAAAAAGAACAATTTTTTTTGCCACGCAATGTTTTTTCTTTCTTTGGCGAAATTCCTTAAATAAACGAATGCTGGAAGTTCCTGATTCAACCGTCTACCTTAAACATTGATTAGGATTTTTGATTATAATCGTATATTTACTTTTACGTATTTCACTGAATTCTATTATTTTGCGCGGATTATTTTCATTTTCAATTCCATTTAACGTTTCACAAATATTTTCACTTTATCTATTCATTATCAATGACTAACAGACATTTGAATTTCTAATCTTTGAAACAGTCAAATTTAGATTGACAAGGATGATTATCTATTCAATCAGTTGTAGTAGTACAATAAAGGTCAAGAAACTTCTGGAACTAAATTTTTCAAATTTTTTCATTTCATGTTAACTTACTGATATTTTGTTATTTTAGTGACACTTAAGAAACTCTACGAATGGGAACCATTAGTTTTCTTGGGAAACTTTACATATTCTACGTATTTGTATCATTTTGCACCTCTGTTAGGAAAGTTTGCCCACTGTACGAATCCTCTACATCTAAATGGATATATAATGGCAAGTTATGGGATACTAGTATCACTAATTTTATTAAAATTTTGTTTTCAGATTGGATACGTAATTTTGGATATTATTTCATCTTACGCTATAGGAATATGTATGTTTTTCTTGCTAGAGTATCCCGGAATGCATCTGCAAAAATTATTCATTCCTAGGGTCCAAAAAGGGATAAAAGGCTGTACCAAAAATAAACTAAATTCAAAGATCTCCCAATGAGATCTAATTAAAGATCATTTGAATTCTGTAAGGCTTTATCGAAAATATATGATATGACTGAAATATTTCTCATACATATACACACAATCTATTATATATATATATATATATATATATTATATATATATATATATATATATATTATATATATATATATATATATATATGTATATAGTTATTTTTTTCAAAGTAACTATACCTACAATTAATGTTAGGCATATCTTCAGCAATAGTTTGCTATTTATAGATGAAATCACTTAGTATTTATTTTCAAAGGAACTGAGCAAGTCTCACTTATGATTAAGTTAATCCTTCGACTTCATAGCTTGATCATCTATGGAATTTTGATCTGGAGATAAACTAATGATTTACTTAAATATAATGTTCATGAAACAGAAATGTGCTATAAGACTTTTAGCAGATTCCTCTAAGAGCTCAAGCTGTAGAGAATTATTCAAATGCTTTGCCAAAAAACCCACTGCTATATTCTGGCATGGTTAAAACACTTTCATGACGAGAAACCTATACAGGTTAGACTCTCTGAGGGAGACCAGTAGTTCAAAACATTTAGCAAAAGGTAATTGTTTCCAAGAAGACAATTAGTAAAATCCCAGAGCTCTTTCAGCCATACACGAATCAAATTATGTAACAATTTGGCATCTGTCATTAAACTGAAAGTTGGTAGATTTAAATGCCCCGTGAAGCCCTTATTGAGAAAGAGGGTAGTTTACAATATACAGGAGTTCGTTATTTCTTTTTTTCTACTTGAATTATTCATGTATGTGTCCATGTGTATATATGTCCATTCAGTGTTTATGTTTTTAAAATTATATTCTTCTTTTTTTTTACAATTTCATTGGACAAATAGAGTTCATTCTTTAGCAGTTGTATTGCAAAATTTTTTTTACCCTGAAAAGTAATTATCATTCAAAATTTCTATCGACAGAAATCTAGCTATAAATTGCAGCGGCTTTACCTACATTATTTTACCATTAACTTCCTGAAACGGCTCACTCATGTTCAATCCTTTCGATATCAAGAATGAATGTTCAATTTAATGAAATATTATTGCACTTCAATTGTTTTAATAATGATTTTAAAATATTTCAATTTAACATATAATTATATGATTATCATTTATGATGATGAAGAATTGCATTTGAATTTAAATCCGAATCTTAATAGTATATATACTAGCAGGCCTGGGCCTGACATTGTCTCACCCATCGGAAGGTTGGGGTTATATGTTGTACTACGTTTTAAAAAATTCCTGAAACACGATTGTAGCTACCGAACCCGATTGTGCATCTAAACTATACAAGGACTCATTCAAACACACACAAAAAATTCATCAGAATCGGTCCAGCCGAGTTCAAAGACAACAGACTTACAGTCGAATTATACAGGGTGTTCGGCACATGAAGAATCAAACATTTTTGGGGTATTGTTGGGGTAATTTCCTACCTTTTCTCTTTGGACCCTGGGTACTAAGACTCACGGTTAAGGATATATAATTTTTTCAATTTTTTTCTCAAATTTCCCAAAATTCCTCCTTTAAACTCTCATAAGTTTTTTTATTAATACCTGTAAAAGAAACATTTTTTCAACGGAATATTCTGTAGTGTGTGCTTGTTCAAATAGTTGATAGTTTATCACAACTATTGTTACCAAAGGCGCATACGAGGATTTTCATTCCAGAAAATGAGTGATTTTCTGGAAATGAATCAACTTAAAAATTCAATTTTGAAAACAGTAGCAATAATTGAAAACTTCACTCTCCCTTAGAAAATTCTCTACTTAATAAAATTTTCAATGGTATGCTACACATTGATAAGAAAGAAACATTTCTGTTTCAAATTGCGGATATTCCTTCAGAAAGACGGAAATCGTTCGGACTTAGTGAGGAAAACAATTTTATTTTTATGATCGTTTATTTGAACAAAAGTTAAACTACTGACAATAATTTAATATATTACTGTTCTCTTGTTATGAATTTTGTTCGAACTGTTCTTCCTTGTTCCTAATGCACGTCTGGCACTTCTTTCTTTCTTCAGCCGTTACGGTAGCTAGTTATTTGTTGAAGCAGAAATATTTCTCGTATTGCTCGAACAAAACGTGATCTTAATACCTATTGTTTATTTGAACCAAAGATAAACTAATAACAATAGTTTAATACCTACCTTCTCTCTTGTTGCACATTTTATTGGAAAATTTTTTTTTTTGTTGAAGCAGAAATATTTTTTTTTTCGAACAAAATATTTACCAATGGAGCAGACAGGTATTAAATTATTATACCTAAGTAGTAACTTTTGTCCAAATGAAAGATCTTAAAATCACATTTTGATCGAACAAAAAAGAGAAATATTTTTGCTTCAACAAATAAACAGTAACGGCTGAAGTAACAAAGAGGTGCCAGACGTGCAGAACAGTTCGAACAAAATCTATAACTAGAGAACAGTTCTATATCAAATTATTGTTATTAGTCTAACTTTTGTTCAATTAAACGATCATAAAAATGTAATTATATAGTCCGAACAATTTCCGTCTTTCTGAAGGAATATCCGCAATTTGAAACAGAAATGTTTTTTTCTTATCAATGTGTAGCATACCGTTGAAAAGTTTATTACGTAAAGAATTTTCTGAAGGAGAGTGAAGCTCTCAATTGATGTTACTTTTTTCATCATTGAATTTTTAAGTTGATTCGTTTTAAAAAAATCGTTAATTTTGTGGAATAATAATCATTGTATGCGCCTTTGGTGCCAACAGTTGTAATGAAAACTATTGACTATTTGGACAAGCACACATTACAAAATATTCTGTTGAAAAAATAAATCTTTTACAGGTATTGATAAAGAACTTATGAGGGTTTAAAAGCGAAATTTTGGGAAATTTGAGAAAAAAAATTTAAAAAAATATATCTCCTTGACCGTGAGTCTTAGAACCCATGGCCTAAAGAAAAAGGGTGGCAAATGACCCAAACAATACCTCAAAAAATGTTGCTGCTTCATGTGCCGAACGCCCTGTGAATATAAGACAATTCAGATTTTTTATTTATTTATGGAAATATCAACAGTAGCCTCTTTGCGGTCTTTATATGAATTTCACTTACAGATCAATATTGATGAAGAAAGATCTATCAGCTTTAAAATTTGTAATTTTTATGAAAAAATAACTTTGAGTTCGGCCATTTTTGTGTCATTATACACCTTTAAGATTTACAAAAACTTCAAGAAGTGATAAACTGCTGAATATAAAATGAGCTTCCTTGAACAAATGTTTTTTTATGAATAAATATTCTGCTAGTTACTATAGGTTCGCTACAAGTGTTCGATGAATTTTATATATCTAAGAGCATTAGCAAACTCTAGTTCGGCGCTTAGGAATATTCACACATGATAAAAATATCAACGAACTGAAAAGAAAACTACATTCAACCAGTATGAATGATGCAATTGGAAAAGGCAATTACGCTTGTGTAATAATTTTCATTTCGAGGAATATATTATTTTTAATTCGTTCAACGGAAGTCGTCATACAGATTTTTCAAACGCCGAGATTATTTTACCCCCTCACAAGTCAGGAGTTTGGTATTATCATATCTCGAACCAGATTCATGTTTCCAATGGTTGGTGAGGAAGAGTTTAAAAATTGGAATTGGATATAAATAATATGAGTATCCAAACGGAGATTAAAATATTAACCCCAAGAAAATCTGGTATTGATTTAAATTGATGGGTGAATAAACGATTTAGATTTTTCAAGTAAAACTAATTTTTCATCGGAATTAATTATTTGCTGTTTGGTTGAAATTATGATTGAATATGAGATAATAGATAATGAAACAGAAATATGCTAGACGTCATTCTATTCTTAATATAAGCAATAAATTGACTAATAAGGGAAATTTGTTTATACCTAAATAATCAAATGTATGAAATATGAAGAATTTTTCAATGAATATATATATATATATATATATATATATATATATATATATATATATATATATATATATAAATATATATTAATATATATATATTTATAAATTTATATATATATATATATATATATATATATATATATATATATTTATATATATATATATATATATATATATATATATATATATATATATATATATATATATATATATATATATATATATATATATATATATATATATATATATATATATATATATATATATATATATATATATATAGATCTTGTGAAATGAAACTTAGTATATGAAACAAAACAATATATAGATAAATTGGCAAAAGCAGGATTGTGGAGAACTGGCCAATAATGCTAGAAAGTATGTAGATATCAAAATTACTATGTTGAAAATTGAAACTGATGTGCTAGCTTATGATGCTGCTGCAACAATAATTAGTTTTATTTACTGTTATTTTGAAATAAAGGCTCTTTAACCGTAATTGTACCTACAACCGGGCCATAAGGTTTCGAATTGAGTAGGTAGCATTTCCTAATAAATGGTGTGAATGAAGATATATATATGTATATCGACGTATCGAATCGTTCCAAAAATATATTCAAATTTTTCTCCGAATCGATATTCATCGATTCAAATGCCATGATTTGTTGTGAATATGCATAAGCCAAAATGTGTTTATTTTCATACTCATCGCACAAACTCTGAAAAATTATGTCTTAATTATCCAGAACAATTGCGATCCCCTACACGCTTTTAGTTGAACCGACTGGAAAGATGAACTTTGTCAAGATTCGTTAAATTTGGCTTTAAATGAACCATATTTATGAACCGCTTGTTTCCCACTGACGAATTTCCTCGTTAAGTTCCGGTGAGCTTGGATTTGGGATTTTTAAAGAAATGGTGCACCACTGCCGCCACTATTACAAGAAATTCCGCTATTTAATGATATATTGGTAGGTGATTTATTATTTTCCGCCGCCATTTGAATGTAACAACAGATATCATTCATTGTTTGTATTATCTCATAATCTGTAGAGTAATTTTCGTCTGTATCCAACTGTACCTACATTATTACCTATCATTAATTTCATCCAGCACCTAATAAAGGTTACTTTTTGTTTCCTCATATGTTATCAGTAAAATCCTTAATTTACTTTTGGATACTTCTGTTAACAAATCTTTTCATATAACTTTTGTTTAATAATAAACAAATTTTTCTTCTTTGCTACAAGGTTCTTCAACTCCCTTTCTGAAGTAGTCATTTTTTTTTCAATTCAATTCCCACAAATAGTTTTCCGAACCGCTTTATCTGTTCAATCCAATTAGAAAACGCTTTCCTAATTCACATGAACCAAAATTGAATCTTTCTAATTCAAAAATCAACTTCTTCAACAATCCGACAACTTTACATTATCTACCTGCCGCAACACAAGTCAAGAAAAAGTTATCAGCGGCCGACCGGTGTATGGATTTTTTTTCCATAAAATTGTTGACGAAGGGATTAAAACCAATTCCAGTTATATACCGATTTAACAATAAACTATTTTTTAACGCTGATTATCCTGGCTCGACTTACTAATGTTCCCTCGTAGCTCAGTTGGAAATTGTGAAAATTGAAATTATTTTATGTACTCGCCGGTTTTGTTTGTGAGATATTGTCCTGTGATCCTATTTTTTTCCACTCAGTAAAACTGGATTTTAATGGGAAGGGAAAACAGGATTGAAATGATCAGTGATTTCCACGAATTTTTTTACTCAAGGACCAGCTAGCCGAACTCTAGCAATTTACGAAATTCTATTTTACGTATTCAAGTTCAAACCCCGTGACAAAGGCACACCAATGTGCCGATAATAATTATATTAATTCATACAATTATACGTTGTATGATAATGCAGTCTCTCTGTTTCCTAAAATTTTAAATATAGAAAAGACGACAACACATACATAATTATCAAACAACTTTCCAATGGAGCTGGTTAAATAAATGTATTCCGCGATACGACGCGAGTGTTTTTCAAATTATTGACGAATTTTTCTTGTCTACTTTATGAAATATATTAAATTGACAATGTTCAGCTTGTATATTTTTCATGATTTGATTCTGATTATTGCCTATATCGCAACAAGCATACACACTCTCGTGAGAATGTCCAAAGTTTATAAAAACGCTATGTTAGCGTGCTTTGCATAGTTGCATAGTAGATGTTTCATGTCAAGAAGTGCGTACTCTAGCGAAGCAATTCTGCATATATATATATATATATATATAGGAGTCACTTGCCTCGGCTATGCTGACGACATAGTCATCATGGCCAAAGGTAAATTCGAAGGAACCCTCTGCTACCTCATAGAAAGGGAGCTAGAGACTACCAGAAGGTGGTGCCTCTCGGTGGGATTGAGAATTAACGCATCAAAAACCACAGTGGTTCCCTTCACTAGAAGAACAAAGCTTCAGCACTTAAGGACTATTCGTCTCGACGGAGCAGACTTAGAATGGCAGCAAGTTGTGAAGTATCTAGGGCTCACCCTAGACTCAAAACTACTCTGGAACATGCACGTAGAAAAGATCGTTAACAAGGCAAAATCATCACTGATGGTGTGCAGGAACATCGCAGGAAAAACGTGGGGCTGTAACCCATCAATACTGCGATGGATGTACACCATGATAGTGAGACCTATGATCACCTACGGAGCAGTAGTGTGGTATGGCAGAACCGAACTCACCACAGCAAAGAAATCCTTGGAGAAAGTGCAAAGACTAGCATGTCTTTGTATAACAGGAGCAATGAGATCGACTCCTACAGCAGCACTAGAGGTAGTTCTGGATCTCACTCCTCTCCACATCATGGTGAGGAGAACTGCTTGGGGAGCAAACCTCAGGTTGGCTAAAGTTGGACTCAAAGGTGCTGCATACGGTACAAGGGACTCAACCCTTACCGGAAGTGCACACCTTGCTGACCTCCCAACTGACGAAATTACCAGGAAATTTAGTTTCAAGAAATTATTTCGAACGGAACTAAATACCAAGAAGGAATGGAGCATAGAATCCATTCGAGCACTGGAGGAGAACACCATAATATGGTATACGTACGGGTCTAAAACTCCCGAAGGAACTGGAGCAGGAGTCGTTGGGCCTCGTACCAAATACTCAGAACCCATGGGCCAGTTCCCTAGTATTTTTCAAGCGGAAATTCACGCCATAGAAAGGTGCATTCAGTTCAACCTCGATAGGAAATACCGGAACAAGGAAATTGCGATCCTCTCCGATAGCCAAGCAGCCATCAAAGCGTTGAGCTCTTATAACATCAACTCAAAGATGGTTGGTGAATGCCTAGATAAACTAAACGATCTGGGCAGGAACAACAAAGTGATCCTCCTCTGGGTGCCGGGGCACGAACAAGCAGACACCCTGGCACGAAAGGGTGCGTCAACGCCACTAATCGGGCCAGAGCCTTTCTGCGGACTTGGAAAATCTTACTTCCAAGAAGAACTCAATAAAGCTGAAGAAGCAATGAGAGCAACATACTGGCAAAGACTTCCAGGACTGAAGCAGGCCAAAGATCTCCTCGGAAAGTTCAACCGAGCAAGATCGAAGACACTGATTAACCTCAGCAAAACTAGTCTAAAGACAATCACAGGATTTCTTACGGGGCATTGCAGACTCAAAGAACACCTAAGGAAGCTAGGTTTAGAGGGGGACAGCACCTGCAGATTCTGCAAGGAACGTCCAGAAACACCTCACCATATACTGATGGAGTGCTATGCTGTGCACCATGAAAGACTGAACACACTGGGATCATACCAGCTGACTGTAGAAGAAATACCACGAATAGATCCCCTTAAAATCCTCAAATTCCTGAAGGCATTGAGGCTTGAGGGGCTGCTCTAAAACGAGAACACATCGAGAAGCAGAAGAAGATGGGGCACAATAGATCTAATAAGGTCGCAGCGCATCGGTCACCATCCAAACCTACCAATACTACCAATACCAATATATATAAATATATATATATATATATATATATATATATATATATATATATATATATATATGCATATATATATATATATATATATATATATATAATATATATATATATATATATATATGAAATGGTTTCGATGATCAATCAATCAATCAGCTCTGCTAGATTTTATGAGCTGACAAGCGCGTTTGACACAGTACGCCAAGATTATCTACTGATGAAACAAGCGAGATATGGCATTAGGGGTACTACTTTAGACCTCATCTCTTCATATCTAAAAAATAGGATTAGCACTAATGCTCAAAAAGTGCGATATGGAGTCCCACAGGGATCTGTACTTAGACCTCTATTCCTTATAATTTATTTCAACGATCTACCCATCAATCTGGGCCAGACTGCAAAATAGTGTTGGGTAGGACACGACATGAAAATGAGTTTGTAAGAGTAGCCTCTTTTTTATACTGAGCCAGTACAATGTCCCACTTCAAATGACGTGAGGCGTACTGAAGCTCGGCGATACGTTTGAAGTTACGAGTAGTTACAGTCTGAACTCTGATTTATGATATATTAATAATCAGTATCGCAAAGTGATATGAAACGATTAGCATAGTGAATATTGTTTGTAAGTAGATAAATAAAAATATAAACAATTAATATACATATTTCGAAGGGTTAGGATAATCAAAAGCAAAACAGTCGCTTCAATACGTGCCTCATAGGATATTTCCTTATCGCTTGACGAGACTCGAAAAGAAATAATGCAATAAATTTGTAGCATGCGTCTCACTTCCTCTTTGTCTTCATCCTACAGTTTTACGGAGACGGAAAGTAAGTAGCGCCTAGCGCGACAACCGCGTCATAAAATTTGAAGCAGTACAATATAAAATTTTGAGCCGCTCTTACATTTTGACGTCATGTACGGGACAAATGTACTGCCTCTTGTATGTCCTACCCAACACTACTGCAAAAGCCATCTTCTACGATGACGTTGCAACCTATCTAGCCACTGGCAAAACGAGGCAAAAAACACTTGCTAACCTGAAACTGTCTTAGGTCATATCTAAAGACTGGTTTTGCATCAATTGTCTGACTCTCAATGAAACAAAGACCCAAAATATAAGCTTCTCTACAGCAAAAATCAATTACAGTAAATTTAACTCTTGGGCGTTTACTTGGACTCAAAGTTGTATTTCGATTTCCCCACTGAGGATCTGTGCAAACATCTAGCAAAATCGACGGTCGGAATAAGACAATTAAGGTTCTAGTTGGACAGCCAACATTTAAGAATGACCTATTTCTCTTTGTTTCATAGTATACTTACTTATGGATTAATAATCTGGAGTAACTGTAGTAACAAGGAAAAAGTATTTGTAACACAAAAAAAGGTGATACGTATCATGAATTTTAGTAGCTCCAGATCTCATTGTAAGCCTCTATTCAAAAAATTATCCACTGCCCATGCTGCCGTTGCTATATTATGGAGTGCCTTTTGTTTATTCATGAAAGATGTTTAACTCATGGTGTTATACGGCACAATAATATACACACATATTCAAGTAGGAATAGTGATAAAATTTGCATACCTTTGTGCAGAATTAAGAAAACACAAATCAGCATTAGGCTATACAATGCCTTGTCAAACTACTATAAAGATTTAACATACAATATATTTGAGAAACAAATTCGCAACATATTGATGATGCATTGTACATGCGAGTAGAAAATTTAATTTTTAAATTTTTTATTTTTTTTGTTCTTCTGTTTTCGTAATTGTTATGTTGTCTGTAATTCTAATTCTAATTTTTGTAATGTAGGTATTTAAGGACAGGTGTAAAATTCTTCAAATTTTATATGAATAAATATCTATCTATCTATCTATCTATATATATATATATATATATATATATATATATATATATATATATATAAATATATATATATATATATATATATATATATATATAAATATATATATATATATATATATATATATATATATATATATATATATATATATATAAATAATGTATATATATATATATAATATATATATATATATATATTTATATATATATATATATATATATATTATATATATCATTATATATATATATATATATATATTTATATATATATATATATATATATATATATATATATATATATTTATATATATATATATATATATATATATATAGTTGATGGAATCCGTCGTTAATACGTGATAATTTAACATGATTAACAAAACTAAATTTGAATGTACTACGTTTATTATCACAAAATATTTTGAAAAATATAACACTGCGATTGCAATTTCGGTCACTAGACCATCATCGGGCAGATTGAGTTAAGAACTGAGTACAGAATAATTATAGATTTGCGCTTACGTGTGGGAAAGGATTATTGCAGGTACCTAAATAGACAAGAGGAACATATTTCAAGAAGGGTTAATCGAGTGACTTTCACAAATTGGTACAATACAATGTTCTTAGAGAAGTCATTATTGTTTAAATACACTAAATATAGGAGAATATATCAAGTCAATCTGGTCGTTCAGCAAGATATCTTTTGCATTATTATTGAGTTTAAAAATTTCTAATGATTCTAAGTAAGTAAGTTTGGTTCCTTTCGGTAATTTGTGCATGATTTGAAAATTATCTATTTGTGGAAATGGGTGGTGGTTTTCACGGCAATGATTTGAAAACGTTGAATCCGTTTTATTTTTCAAACAGATTGTTGGTGTTCTTTAAATCTTGTCTTGAACGATCGATCAGTCTGACCTATATATATACTCCTTTACACAAACAATAATGACTTTTCTAAGAACATTGTATTGTACCAATTTGTGAAATTCACTAATCTGCAATAATCCTTTCCCACCCGTAAGCGCAAATCTATAATTATTCAGTACTCAGTTCTTAACTCAATCTGCCCGATGATGGTCTAGTGATCGAAATTGCAATCGCAGTGTAATATTTTTTTCAAAATATTTTGTGATACTAAACGTAGTAAATTCAAATTTAGTTTTGTTAATCATATATATATATATATATATATATATATATATATATATATATATATATATATATATATATATATATATATATATATATATATATATATATATATATATTTATATATATATATATATATATATATATATAGATTCCTACATATAGAGTGTTTCTAGATATATATTATATATTGTTGTAACCCCTTCAGAACAATGGGCCCTTTGTTATGACACAATAATGCCTAGGTGAGTATCCTATAGTCTTATATAAACAGCGTTATTTTCGCGCAAGTTTACCGAGCTTATTAGCCGAGTACCTACTTAGGTACGCTCGTTAGTATTTGGGATATCTAGAGTTCGATCCCCGGGGTCGACTGGTCTGTCATGAAGTTTCCTCATGGCGTTAAGTAAGTCACTGCTGGCATACTTACAAGGCGAATACTGGGCCAATATTATCCTCGGAACTTTACCCACACTTCCTATCTTCAATAGATATCCTGTCTCACCAATCCTTAATGCACTTGCCCAAACAGCACAATGACGTCTTTAAGTTGTAGATTCGTTGTCGTGAACCGACAAACCAGACGTCTTAAAGTTGTCTGTCGTCTCCTGAGTGGCATCTTTAAGACATCTTAAAGACATCGAATGTTACAAAGAGAGATGTCTTAAAGACTTCATTTTTAAGACGTCGTAAAGATATCGACATTGGAACGCCTTTTAGATATCCATTTGAGGATGTTTTACAGTCTTAGTACCTAGGTCATTTTTTCATACATATTCGTTTCCTAAGAAATAAAAGTCAAAAAAATAACCGGAAATAACATTTATATTTATTGCACAAACCAAAATATAAATACCTACATTTAATTCCTAAATCTAGTAAAAATAATCATAGCGTATAACGCAGTCTTAAAATAACAAAACGTGCTTATTCCTGTAAACTACATATGAATATAATGATCATAATATACAAGTTTACAAATTAGGAGTTAAATTAATGAAAAAAAAACTGTAAAAACTTTAAAGAAAATAAAATTCAATTCCTATAAAATGCTGGTTTCGTACAAGCGTTTTAAAAAATTTAAAAAAAACCTATTAATTCTTATATTTTTATAGCACAAACCAAAATCTAGGTAGGTACATTTAATTTTTCAATCTAGTAAAAAAATGCACACCGTATGACGTCTTAAAATATCAAATAAGTGTTATTTAAAACAAAAACGTTAATCCTTCTTATTAAAATAAAAGTATTCACGGGAAAAACTGTTTTTATTTAAAACGTTTTATTCAACGCTGCTGCCCTTCTTAGCCACGTTTGAATTGCACATTCACTTATTTTTTGACTGTCAGATAATCCTGTAACATCTGCAGCTCCTAAAATATACAAAAATTCAGTAATTACATATAAAAAGATAAATATAGGTATAAAAACATTTTTTAATACAAGCTTTTATAAGGCTCTAAAATGTAAAAAATAAAATCTTAGAAGCAGAGGGGCAAACATAAAAAAGTAACTTTTTTTTAAAAGTAATAATTTTTTGTGCTAGACATTTACTAACTAAAACTAACTAACCTTTACTAACTAAAAGACGACAATAATTATAATTTCATTATTAGTATTTAAATATCACAAATTTTATTATTCCACCAAAAACACTGTCTTAATATTTATATCAGATATCTCTACTACCCTAAACAATTATATTTTTTGTAGCAAACGCCAATAAAAGTTTCTTTTTAAAACAATTCAGTCTAAAAACTATAAACTTTTTACCGCTTTTATCCAAAATTTTTGCTCTTTTGGAGATGCTATGGAATGAAAGGTCAAATATAATTTTGATAAACTGGGCTTGAATGTCTTTGAATTTTGGTAATAGAGGTGGTAAATATATTAAAATCAACACAGTGGGCATGGCAAATTAAAAAAAAAACCTTTTAAAGTACATCATGAATACATAGTATGTTAGTAAGTATAAACAAATGAAGCTGCTAAATTGAGAAAAATACGCAAAATGACTTACTTAGCAAAAGCCTCGCTAAATGGGTGTTGTTAAATTTTCTGTTTCCCTTCATACCCTTCCAACTATATTTTAGGGCTTGGTCATTTGACAGTATCAGTTGGAGAACCCTTTTAATAAAATCATAACTATTACTACCACCGAGCTTAGATATCTCTTGGACCTAAAATTAAATACAGATTAAATCTTACCAACCAAAATTAGTAAAAGCAACTTACTGCATTGGAGAATTTATCTTCATCTTGAAGATATTCTTCAAACTTTGCAAACTCTCCATCTGTTTTTATGGGGAAATCAAGATCTTCATTTTGAAAGAAACTTGTTTTTTCAATATTTTTCTCGGTATTACTGTTTAAAATCATATCTTTCACTTTTTTCACCTCATTTAGGGTATCTGTAATTAGTCCCCTTTGAATATGACCCTGTTGGATCAATGTTATAAACTGTTTATCTAAAATATGAATATAGAAACAAAATGTCGCCGGTCCCGGAAAAGTCGAAAGGGATAAACTGATATTTGACAAGTGACTGCTGCCGTTGACATATCGTACCTGGTATGTCTTGTTTACAGTGTAAGATGGCGCTACCATAAAATAATGCATTTTCCCGGAAAAGTTGCATTGATTGGCATAAAATTTTAAAAGGTTTAAAAATTTGTGTCTTGATTTTCATTAATATTTTAATAAACAACTAATAATAATTCTCCTTCTTCCTCAATTGCAATGGACTCGCGTAACTAATAATAGTCAATATGAAACGAAACAAAGAATCCTGTTCCGGTTTCATTGTTAGCCGCAATTGCCGATAGATGGAGCCGGAATTCGCAAATTAAACAAGGTCAGTGCGAATCCTGAAAGGTAACACATAAGGTCATTAAAAATTAAATTAAAAATTTTTTTTAGCCGGTAATACTATACATATATATTTTACACATTTATATATTGAATTCTTTATTCTGATTAATTTAAAATAAATTATCTAATGGAAATAAATGAGTTAAATAATTTCTAAATATTAGGACGCCTCTCAATTGGGGGTTAGCCTTTGTATTATTTAGGGCAACTCTTCCCTCTCTCTTTTGATTATGGACTAGAAAGAGACAAAAAAAGATAAGTTAACCCTAACTTGGTTAACGGGTAACCTCGATTCAGAGACCGCGCCTTAATCTTAGTTTTTTGATAATTCTTTTAAACCAGATTTTAATGTTTAGAAAAACACATTTTATTACACCACTATTATAGAAAGGTTTTTCGATAAAAAAATTTGATAATTATATATTAATCTAGGCCTTAATAAGATGTCTTAACGATGTCGCCATTAGACATCTTTAGAATGTTTAAAAAAGACGTCCATAAGATGTCTGCTTTAAGTCTTTGGGCGTCCAGACATTTGACAGACATGAAAAAGATGTCTTTAAGATCTTGTGTGCTATCTGGGTATATATACAATTGTATGTTCTGATCCGGCTGAAAGAACTCCTCCCACTAACTCCCTGCCTGCCTGACACATACTTCAGGGAGGAATGAAACACGTGATATTTCTTTTCTTTTTCCTCGCAAGTTCAGTTCATCTTTTGATTTCAACCAGTTCATCTCAGTACTTTTGATTCATTACTATAACGTACCATAAGTATATGTTGATTGTATTATATTATATTCCACCTAGAATTTCCATCGTTTTTCGTGCGTGAGTAGAAGCGCTTGACCCAAAGTCGTTAAATTTGATTGATGGTGACAGGTCTATTGTTAAACATGACAGTTCAAGGTCGTAAATCATGAGAGGTCTATTGTTAGACATACCAGGTGTGCTGTACAGATCTATTGTTAGACACGACAGGGGTGTATTAACTAATGATTGATGGTGACAGGTTTGATTCGACGAGGGTTGTCAGTGACCGTGGGAATTGAATATTTCTTTTCTTTACAAATCTAAGCCAAAAAAAAAGCACACACACAAACGGTCGACGTGGGTGGTCCGCAAATATTTCTTTACAAAATCGTATGAATTCATAGAAACCCGTCGCTGGCATTAGATAAGTTATTCATCCGGGTGGGTGGTCAGGTAATATTTCTTTGATAGTCAAAGCCAAAAAGTGGAAGTGGAATAATACCACAAAGCTTGGGGGTAAGGGCATAAAAACAGCTCGCTGCATGCAAATAGACAGTTATTCTTTAATATCTACCAGCAGTTAAATACCATGTACAGTAAAAATGAGACCGTTCGATCACAAAGATGGCCGTCGAAATTCCATGGACCTTGGGATGTCCAATAGGACATTTTTTATATTTATTTACAAATGGATACAGCGAACAAACATCGTAATAATGAATTTCTTCATTCTCATCAGAATTTACAGACTTGATAACTGGGAGATTGTTACACGGAGCGAATATTATCGATCTGATAAATGACACGGTTAGACCTCGTAGACAAGCTGAAGCGTATGAATGGCAACATTATGTTGACGCTTTAAAGAATATTAATATTCCCTTAGAACTAATAGGTAACTTAAAATACAAACAGATACTGCGAAATAGATCGGGTGAGGTTGATCATGGCTTAGACAAGTCCTACAATGCTTTGAGCAAAACACTCGACAATTTTACGAAATCAAATTATTACAACACTATAAAGAGCAAGAGGAGAGTTGGCGAGAATAGATCGCTTGAATAAAACCCTCAAAGAAATAGATGACTTCAACTCCTAATAATACACGTAGGAAAAAGAAAAAACTTGTGTGGGATTCCTATGTATATCCATAATAAATCATGAACTCTCTTTATTATGATGTTAAACATCCTTCGAGTTTCGCAAGTGTTCAAAAGCTGCAAAAAAGTTTACGTGGAGAATTCACATCACGGGATATCGAAGAATGGTCACAGGGGCAGGAAACATACACACTTCATAAAAATGTCAGAAAAACTTCTCCTATGAATAAGTATGAAGTGAATAATATTGATGACTTATTCGAGGCTGATTTGGTAGATTTGAAATCATTAGCCGAATTCAATGACGGATATCATATTCACGGAATGTTATAGATGTTTTCAGTGAATATGCATGGGTTAAACCGTTGAAATCAAAATCAGCTAAAAACGTTGCTGAAAGTTTCATTGATATTTTCACAGAGTCCGATAGAATTCCAATAAATATGAAAACTGACGCAGGTAAAGAGTTTTTAGGAAAATTTATAAAACATGCAGTGTGGAAACCATATAATATCAATCATTTCGTTGCTACGAATCCTCAGGTTAAAGCAGCAGTGATCGAGCGGTTTAACAGAACAATTAAATCGAAAATGTTCAAATATTTTACTTATGCAAATTCACATCGTTATATAGATGTTTCAAACGATCTTGTCGCTTCTTATAACAAGAGCACTCATAGAACTATAAAAATGGCTCCCGAGGATGTTATTGCCGATAATATTTTACAAGTATATAAAAATACCCATGGGGAATATGAGAAAACAAAAACTGAGAAACCAAAATACAAGAAGGGTGAATATGTGCGTATCTCAAAATACAAACATATTTTCGAGAAAGGTTACGAAAATAACTGGACGGTTGAAGTATTCAAAATTGCGCAAGTTGTAGAAAGAACCCCTGTTGTTTACAAAATTTGCGATTTAATGGGAGAAATGATTGAAGGAATTTTTTATGAACCTGAAATACAGAAAATCATTTATAGTGAGAACGATATTTTCAAAATAGATAAAATACTGAAAAAGAGAGTGAGGAATGGCAGACGCGAATTGTACGTATCGTGGGGTTGGTTATCCCGAAAAATTCTCTAGCTGGATTGCCGAGAGTGAAGTTTTAAAAAAAATGACTGACGACTTTTACGTTACGCTTCTGAGCAATAGTTCAATGTCTTATTTTCCCGAAAATAAAACATCCCATTTCGTTACGCAATTACCCCGTTCAATTCATTTAGAAGGTACCTGGGTTGTAGGATTAGCAGAGTTTCAATATCCTTGTTCCTTGCAAACAGTCTCTAGTGAACAAAACAGGGTTTTTTACAAAATACTCCCGTTATTAAACCGTTGTAAAACGCGGATAATAATAATAATAATAAATGGCTAAACACCCCATGTGGGGTTGAGCCGCATAAATGCTTTCTAAATCCGCTTTCTGGGGTGGATCAATCCCCATCATTCCTATAATTTCTCGCTTATTTTCCTCCATAGAGCCCTGTCCTTAGCTTCTTCCTTCCATCCAGCGACACCTATCGTTCTTAAATCCTCCTCCACTTCCTTCAGCCACTTAGATCTGGGTCTTCCTCGCCTTTCTCGCTACCTCCTGGTGTCCCACTGCAGCACTGAGCAGACCATTGCAATCCTCTCCTCTTCTCCATACGTGGCCGAAGCCATTCTATCCTTCGCTTCTTTATTCGTTTTCACTATATCTTCGCCCGTTCATTTCCTCAGTATTTCATAGTTCATCCATTGCCTGTATTCATTGTTATCAACTTTTATTAGTCCTAGGATGTTTCTCATTATTCTTCGTTCCACTATTCTCAATTCCTCCTCTTCTCTTTTGTCATCGTCATCGTTCTGCTCCATACATCATAACCGGTCTTATCATTGTGTTATAAATTTTGGGTTTAGTGGCCCTTGTTAATAATTTACTCTTAAGTAGTTTCTAATTGGCATTCTACGCTCTATTAGCTGCCATTATTTTTACGTCTATTTCTGATCTTCATCTCCCTGCTCCCTGCTCTTTGCTCCTGCTGGTCGTGACCCCCAGATATATGATTTTTTCCACTTCCTCAAATTCGTATTCACCCATTTTTATAATTTTGTTTTCACACTGTTTTTTAAATCTCATTATCTTCGTTTTGCTGCTGTTTATTTTTTAATCCCATCTTCTCACCTTCTGTTGTATTTCTAATAGTATTTGTTTCATAATTTCTCTTCTCTTCGTTTCTATGACTATGTCGTCTGCATATGCGACCATTTGTCCTCCGCTCTTTCTTATAAACCCCTTGTTTACGTTTCTCATAACATACACTATGGCTAAGTTGAACAATGTTGTTGAGAGGCCATCACCTTGTCTTACCCCTCAATTAAACTATAAAGTCTTCTGTTTCTCCTTTACTTGTAAGTATACTCGTTTTTGACTGGTTCATAGTCATTGCAATTAATCTTCTTAACTTAGCTTCTATCCCCTTTGATTTTTCAGTCCTTCCATCAATTTTACTCCTTTTGGCTGAATCGAATGCTTGTTGGAAGTCTATAAATAGCATTTCTATTTCAATTGTTTATATTCAAAGGCTTGTTTCCATTATTTGCTTAATTATATGAAGGGCATCGGTTGTGGACTTCCCTTGTATGAAACCGCATTGGTATTGGCCTATTATGCC
>JARQZK010002924.1:612500-696726 GCA_030704885.1 Cynegetis impunctata | reverse complement strand
TTTACATAAGAGCCTTCAAGAAAAAAATTAACAAACTAATTGTGAACTGTGAACCATATAGTATTAAGGAGTTTATAGACTATTGTAGGTTATTTTAAGTGTAAATTTAAAATTAGATTAAGCTTGTGTTTGAATTTAAATGTATTTTTGACTCGTCCATTTTTTGTCTATTCAGCCCTCCGTCTTTCTTGTGGTTGGAGGATAACATTTTTGGACTCAATAAATATTATTATTATTATTATTATTATTATTATATATATATATATATATATATATATATATATATATATATATAAATATATATATATATATATATATATATATATATAAATATATATATATATATATATTAGAGTTAGGTTTTCTTGCACTGTATAATACTATTTTTGGGTTTCTTGTTCTTGAGTTTTTAGTGCTTATTGAACTATAGATGAAAGTATTTGTTATCAAAAATTTTCCGTTTACTTCTTAGACATACACGTGTTTCGGTCTGGTTTGACCTTTTTCAATGTCTTCAACTTTGTGCTATAAATTAATATACATATTACAGTTCCATTGCTTAAAAGATAATAGATTCTTACCTATCTTATATATAATTATGTTCTTTAATAAATTTTAATATTATATTTCAGGTTGAATTGACCGAACAGGTTAACAGGTTATCTCATTTATTATGATTTTGGTCTGTGATCATGTCTTTTTCTTTTGTTTTTAAAATCAGGTCTTTGTTTCTTTGCTTGTCTGTAGTTGTGAGTGGTATGTGTTAGGTTCGATAGATGGCGTCACCGTTGTATGATATTCTTGTAAACTTTAGCCAAATTGTTCGTGTCCGTTTTGTCGTTTATCGCATTGTCATGTGTTTGGATATTTATCATCTCAAGGATTATTCTTTTTTTATAGTTCTTTTCTCTTTCCAGTATTTGGTAGTTTTCGAAGTCAGATGTATGGTTTCATTCTTGTTCGTGTTTTTTCAGCGCTGTTACTTTTTTTTGGTATTTGTGACCTTTTATTCGTTCAGAAATGTATTGGGTGGTTTGGCCTATATATGTGCCATCACAATTTTTGCAGTCTATTTTGTATATGATGTTTGATGTTTTTTCTTTTTCAGGTTTTGATTTAAGTTTTGTATATAGGAATTTTAAGTTGTTTTTGTTTTGGTGAGCTGTTGAAATGTTAAATTTTCTTAAATAATTGTCAAGGTTTTCGGAGAAATTCTTTATATATGGTATCGGGATGTATTTATTATCAGCTTTATTTTTGGTATGTTTTTGTGTGCTATTATATAATTTATGTGTCTTTGTTTAAAAAATGTTGTTAACAAGATTTCTGGGTATGCGTTATCGGAAAGAATTTTTTTAGCTTTATTTATGGTTCAATTCGATATTTGGGTGTGGTTAAAATTAAAGCCCTATCTGCAATTCCTGTGATTACGCTTTTCTTATGTTGTAGTGCACATGCTGAATTATAACTTAAATAGCGACCTGACCATGTTGGCTTGGTATACCATATTGTATCTATTTTTTAAATTTTCTCTAATCAATGTTAAATCAAGAAAATTTATTTTATTTTTTTCTTTCTATTTCAATGGTAAATTTGAGTTTCGGGTGGTAATTATTAAATTTATTCAATGTGTCGTAAAATTGTGATTCTGGGATGGTTGTTAAACAGTATCTACATATATCTTTGAAGAAGCTTGGTGTATGATTTAATTGTTTTAATATTTTTCCTGTAAATCTTCCATTACTAATTCTGCCATAATAGAGGATAATGGGGCACCCATGCTGGCAGCCATCTATTTGAGCATAATATTTGTTTTCAAATGAAATATGAAGTGGAAAAACATAGTTCTATTGCTTTTAATTGAATTCTGTTTTTGGGATGTTAGTATGGTGTTTATTTTATTCCATTTTTCTTCTATAATATTTTTTGTTAGTGTTAATGGAATTGTTAGTATATAAACTATTAACTCAAGAGATATTAATTTTTCATCTGTTTTTAATGTGATCTGGTCTATGAATTTTTTAAATTGCCATGAATCTTTTATGTAGTATTTGTTATTGTTTATTATTGGTTTAATGCAATTTGCTAGATGTTTAGATAATTGATAGTTTGGGCTTTGGATGCAACTAACAATGGGCCGGAGGGGAATGTTGTTTTTGTGCAATTTGGGTAATCCATATATCTGTGGGGGTAGAGCATTGTGAATTTTAAGATGGTTGGCATCAGTTTTTGAGATGTATTTGCATTTTTCGAGGTTATTTATGAAGTTGTTGATTTGTTTTTGGGATGTGTTTGTTGGATCTGACTTAATTTGTTTGTATGTTGAACACAAGAAACACCGAAACAAATATACTCAATGCCAAAATTAATAAAACCAAAATATTTCTAAAGGAAAATCCACAACTAACCATACTCAAACCGGATAAATCTAATAAAACTGTCATTATGTACAAGAATGAATACAACCAAAAAATGGAAACTTTATTAAACGACTCAACAACATACAAACAAATTAAGTCAGATCCAACAAACACATCCCAAAAACAAATCAACAACTTCATAAATAACCTCGAAAAATGCAAATACATCTCAAAAACTGATGCCAACCATCTTAAAATTCACAATGCTCTACCCCCACAGATATATGGATTACCCAAATTGCACAAAAACAACATTCCCCTCCGGCCCATTGTTAGTTGCATCCAAAGCCCAAACTATCAATTATCTAAACATCTATAGCAAATTGCATAAACCATAATAAACAATAACAAAATACTATAAAAAGATTCATTGCAATTTAAAAAATTCATAGACCAGATCACATTAAAAACAGATGAAAATTAATATCTCTTGATGTAATAAGTTTTATACTAACATTCCATTAACACTAACAAAAAATATTATAGAAGAAAAATGGAATAAAATAAAACACCATACTAACATCCCAAAAACAGAATTCATAAAAGCAATAGAACTATGTTTTTCCACTTCATATTTTCAATTTGAAAACAAATATTATGCTCAAATAGATGGCTGCAGCATGGGTGCCCCATTATCCTCTATTATGGCAGAATTAGTAATGGAAGATTTACAGGAAAAAATATTAAAACAATTAAATCATACACCAAGCTTCTTCAAGAGATATGTAGATGACTGTTTAACAACCATCCCAGAATCACAATTTACGGACACATTGAATAAATTTAATAATTACCACCCGAAACTCAAATTTACCATTGAAATAGAAGAAAAAAATAAAATAAATTTTCTTGATTTAACATTGATTAGAGAAAATTTAAAAATAGATACAATATGGTATACCAAGCCAACATGGTCAGGTCGCTATTTAAGTTATAATTCAGCATGTGCACTACAACATAAGAAAAGCGTAATCACAGGAATTGCAGATAGGGCTTTAATTTTAACCACACCCAAATATCGAATTGAAACCATAAATAAAGCTAAAAAATTCTTTCCCATAACGCATACCCCAGAAATCTTGTTAACAACATTTTTAAACAAAGGACACATAAATTATATAATAGCACAAAAAACATACCAAAAAATAAAGCTGATAATAAATACATCCCGATACCATATATAAAGAATTTCTCCGAAAACCTTGACAATTATTTAAGAAAATTTAACATTTCAACAGCTCACCAAAACAAAAATAACTTAAAATTCCTATATACAAAACTTAAATCAAAACCTGAAAAAGAAAAAACATCAAACATCATATACAAAATAGACTGCAAAAATTGTGATGGCACATATATAGGCCAAACCACCCAATACATTTCTGAACGAATAAAAGGTCACAAATACCAAAAAAATGTAACAGCGCTGAAAAAACATGAACAAGAATTAAACCATGAATTTGACTTCGAAAACTACCAAATACTGGAAAGAGAAAAGAACTATAAAAAAAGAATAATCCTTGAGATGATAAATATCCAAACACATGACAATGCGATAAACGACAAAACGGACACGAACAATTTGGCTAAAGTTTACAAGAATATCATACAACGGTGACGCCATCTATCGAACCTAACACATACCACTCACAACTACAGACAAGCAAAGAAACAAAGACCTGATTTTAAAAACAAAAGAAAAAGACATGATCACAGACCAAAATCATAATAAATGAGATAACCTGTTAACCTGTTCGGTCAATTCAACCTGAAATATAATATTAAAATTTATTAAAGAACATAATTATATATAAGATAGGTAAGAATCTATTATCTTTTAAGCAATGGAACTGTAATATGTATATTAATTTATAGCACAAAGTTGAAGACATTGAAAAAGGTCAAACCAGACCGAAACACGTGTATGTCTAAGAAGTAAACGGAAAATTTTTGATAACAAATACTTTCATCTATAGTTCAATAAGCACTAAAAACTCAAGAACAAGAAACCCAAATATATATATATATATATATATATATATATATATATATATATATATATATATATATATATATATATATATATATATATATATATATATATATTATATTATATATATATATATATATTTAAATATATATATATATTTATATATATATATATATATAATATATATATATATGTATATTATATATATATATATATATATATATATATATTATATATATATATATATATATATATATAAATGTATACCTATATATTCATAAATTTGCCGGTATATTTTGGTATCTCCGTCCCCATCGGACCAGTTGAGTTTGCTTTCTGTGTTGAATTTGAGTAAATTCAGTAGAAATTTTGGCATCATCAAACTTAGGACAAGGAATGGCGGAGAGGAGAATGAACGAAAATCCTTCAAATAAGTAAAAAATGTAGAAATTATCTCAATATACCTGTAATAATTCAGCATCTTGAAGGTTTCATGTTGCTAAAAAAAACGTATATTTGCACCCACAACCCCCTTCAATTTGAGTCAGATGGTTGGAAATTTGTACATTTAATGAGTTGATACTAACGAAGTGATTTTTAGTGGTGAAAACTTCTAATGGTTTATAGTGTTTCAGTGGTTTTGCTCCACAGCTCTTCCAAATTGAGTAAAATGGATGAAATTTCTTACGTGGGTTCAGTGGATATTAGGGAAGTGCACCGTAGTAATTTGTAGTAATTTCAAGTAGGGGAGGGGTGGGCATAGTGGCCACCCTAAGGAACATCTATTATTTTCCAACCCTAAACTTTTTTGAAACATTTTATAAATCTCTTCAACATTTAGTATGGTTACTTAGGCCTAATTCAAAAGTAAAAAACAACTAGATTTTTAAACTTAATTGTACAAAATTTTGACTTTACCAAAAGCTGTCAAAGTGGCCACTTTAGGCCACTAGGTAGGGCAAAGTGGCCACTGGCTGAATGGATTTAGATTGTATGGAAAAAATAAAACGCATTTAGTTTCAGAGCTCAAAACGATTGTATTAGGGTTTTAAACAAAAAAAGGCATCACTGAAAGTATGTGAAACTATGAAATCACTGGTATTTATATAAATCACAAATAAACTCATCGCCCTCCTCTTCGGCTCCTGTGCAGGCTTCGTGAGCCCATTTGAGGCACCCAGAACATCTAATCCAGCCTTCGTTGTCCTTAGTTTTCGAGTAAAAATCACCACAGAAGAAACAATCGACGTCGCTGACGTTGCCTTCATCATCATCATCATAGAGATCGTCATTCTTTCTCTTAAACAATACACGTTTTCCATTATTTTTAATTTTGGCCACCCTTTTCTTAGGAGGCTGCTATTTCTTTTTTATTTCCATATTCCTTATCTTCTTTTTCTTTCTTAATTGCCATGAGAGTGGCCTTATATGGACTGGATGTTAGAACTGTTGCTGTTCCTTTCTTCCGCTTAGTTTCTCTTTTGATAATCCTATTGACCTTGGTTACAGGAACAATTTCACGTGGAGTTACAGCAAATTAAGTGGACTTCCTGTTTAGTGGACTGTTCAAATTTGAAGTTGTTTATAGGGCACAAGCTGATGAAGTGCTGGGAATAGACGGATCAAATGTGGCAGAAGGAAGCCCTCAAGTTCTAAGCAACATACATTGCGGGCAAAGTGGACACATTTGCGGGCAAAGTGACCACGGCTGTGGCCACTTTGCCCTCTAGCACTAGTATTTTCTAATTACAATATTTCACGTACAACCCGTTATAGTATCTACTGTTGAGACATATGAATTCGAAGCTAGAAACATGTTGTTTTGCACGATTGATGTACAATTTACTTCACCTAGGCCTACAATAAACTAAAGCGAAACATGTGATGCACTTACCTAACATCAGAGGGTCGAAAAAGTGGAAAATTTGCGATATCTCGGTGAGCTTGCGTCTGAGCGGCACCAAACTACAACACAATATAAACGGCTGCCGGGCGAGTAGTTGAGACTATTGCCGCGAGGCTGCAGCACTAAACAGGGAAGAAAACTTCAAGTGGCAACTTTGCCCGCATTGACCATTATGCCTACCCTTCCCCTACTTTTCATCATTCCCTCCATTTTTATGTGAAGATTTCATGATTTTTCGTTCCACTGATTGAATTACTGGCTTGAAATTGGGAATGTGGATTGAGTTGATGTTAGGAGAGTGAACACTAAAATTTTCAATTGATTTCTTGCACTTTTCAATTTTCATGTTGAAATTTCAAGCTTCTTTTGGGATTTTCAAGGATAACATATCTGTAGAGCCACTCCAAATGGTTAGGCTTGTCTCCCACAGCTGCAAATTAGACGGTTGTAAGCTTAATGCATCTCTCTAGAGCCTCCAAATTTTTTCATGGGTCAAAAATTTGAAGGTAAAAGGGAACAAAGATTACCTACGCTGCTCAACCGTTTTTTAAAATTTTCAAATAATTCTCCTTGATAATTTTCAATCTTGTTAAAACTTCACCAAAATACTGAATTTCTTAGAAATCCCCTATTTCAAAAGTATGTCCACAGTTATTAATAATTTCACTCACATTATTATTAAAAAAAAGTGTTGAATGAATAGTTTCATTACCAATAAAATCAATAAAAATGTCAACTTTACATTTTGTCTGCCTGCATTGTTATATACAGGAGCGATAGATCGAGGATTCTCATTGATCACTTGCATAATACACGTAGCAAGGTCAACAAAAATTAACATTTGAAGCCACAGATATCTTCATAGCTTTGCAGTAAACTTTTATAATCTTCATTATCCCTCACAATAAATAACATATTATCTATACAAACTAAACGATCTGGGCAGGAACAACAAAGTGATCCTCCTCTGGGTACCGGGGCACGTAGGAGTGAAGGGTAATGAACAAGCAGACACCCTGGCACGAAAGGGTGCGTCAACGCCACTAATCGGGCCAGAGCCTTTCTGCGGACTTGGAAAATCTTACTTCCAAGAAGAACTCAATAAAGCTGAAGAAGCAATGAGAGCAACATACTGGCAAAGACTTCCAGGACTGAGACAGGCCAAAGATCTCCTCGGAAAGTTCAACCGAGCAAGATCGAAGACACTGATTATCCTCAGCAAAACTAGTCTAAAGACAATCACAGGATTTCTTACGGGGCATTGCAGACTCCAAGAACACTAAGGAATATAGGTTTAGAGGGGGACAGCACCTACAGATTCTGCAAGGAACGTCCAGAAACACCCCACCATATACTGATGGAGTGCTATGCTGTGCACCACGAAAGACCGAACACACTGGGATCATACCAGCTGACTGTAGAAGAAATACCACGAATAGACCCCCTTAAAATCCTCAAATTCCTGAAGGTGTTGAGCCTTGAGGGCCTGCTGTAAAACGAGAACACATCGAGAAGCAGAAGAAGATGGGGCACAATAGATCTAATAAGGTTGCAGCGCATCGGTCACCATCCACACCTACCAATACCAATACCAACATATTATCTAATGTAAAAAAATTTAGCATAAGTTGCAAACAGTTTATTTTTGATAAGTCATGTTTTAGCTCCTTTTTAGTGTTTATGTTTTGTTTGATCTGTGCTGGGCCGAAGAAACATAAAAACAGCATTTGCATTTCTTACAATATAATACTGTATTAGACACTTACATGTAATGCCTAAGTGTCAGAAAGAAAATGTTTATTGGATTGAAATAGTTATCATATTGTAAATTATGTGAACATTGTAGCAATATGTATTTTTGAAATAAATATTAGATAATTTTTTGAAATAAATGTTAAGTTTACTTACAATATTGTGTTTTATTCGCATACTCGCTAGTCGAATTATCCACACTAGATGAGGGCAATTCTGTGTTTTGTATATTTTGGGTTGATTTTTCTATGTCGCTCTTCGTAGTTTCTTCGGCACTTGTTATCGTTCCATTTTCCACAACTTCGGAAATATTTAAATTCATTTTCGTTATTTTCACTGATAAATCTGATGAAGGTGGATCTTCCTCAGTTGATGTAGATTTTACATTTGTGTAAATAACCGAAAACGTTATAAAGTATATTAAAAAATTCATAATATAAGAATTCATATCTATTCGGAACTATTTGATACTGAAATGAATGCTTGTTCAGTAGAATAAGAAAATCGAACTGTATTATTAACATTCGGGGTTATCTCAATGATATGTTTGTAACAATAAATTATGGATGAACGTATATTATTGAATTGAGTATGTTACGATAACACAAATAAGCAAAAACAACAGAGCAGCAGAGCTTCGTCACTAAGGATGTATTTTTCGGACGACCTGCATCGCATACGGATGCGGTTCGAACTGAAGAAATTATGAATTGAAAGACTATGTTTCACTAAAAAACCGAAATTAAGATTTGAAATAATTTATTTTATACAAAAAAAAAATTAATCGCGATATGCATCGGGTACTAATTGCAAAGCAGGTCGAGTTGCGATTCGAACGGAATAGTTTTCGCGAAGTGCAGCGCGGTCGAGGAAAAGAGTTAAAACCCACAAAGGATCGTAGCTGAACATGAACTCAATCGAAGTACTAAATTTCAACCCTGCAATCCAATCTTTTTTTTTTTTTTTCAAAACCCACGAAAAACATTAAATTTCTAATTAAAAATGGGTGCGGAAAAGATTCAACCAAATTTTGGTAGCTTCGTTCTGCCTCGAGAGCAATTTCAGATATCAAATTACAACTCAGTTGACGGAGATGCCATATATATATGTATATATATATATATATATATATATATATATATATATATATATATGAATATATATATATATATATATATATGTATGTATATATAATATATATATATATATATATATATATATATATATACATATATATATATATATATATATATATATAATATATATATATATACATATATATAATTATATATATATATATATATATATATATATATATATATATATATATATATATATATATATATATTATATATATATATATATATATATATATATATATATATATATATATATATATATATATATATATATATATATATCAGACAATTTGTAGGAGACTGGGCAGGGCGGTAAACTTTGAGCACTGAAAAAACATGAAATTCTATATGTAATAAGAGACGCTGGGGAAAAAATTGACATTCAAAAAGGGCACTTTCCTGTCACAAACTCAATTGACATACATATTCTTAACCAATATATAGGTACTCACAGTCCTAACTTTTATCAGATAATTTTGATAATCCCATTCAATATATTTGTAGCTACAATAATATAGGTATATTCGAAAAATATTGTAAATATTGGAATTATTTTTTCATTCCGTTACATCTTAAATTATTTAATTATTATATTTTTTACTGTGTAATTTTCTTTTCTCTTGTTATTGTTCTTGCTACTGATTTAAATAATTAATAAGCTTATTTTTTGTATTAGGTTTAGTTTCAGCGTTCGGGATACTGGTTGATATTACTTTTGCATTAATTTTGTTTTGTTTCATTTTGTTAATATTAGTTTTTTCTTTTTGTCTCTGGCGCTGTGGTTTGATTTCTTTTCTATTCAGCTATACTTTAATTATTTTCTGTAATTGGGTTTTATACCTGTTGGAAATAAAGAACTTATTATTATTATTGTTATTATTGTAAATATTGGATGAATTAGTCCATTACTTTGTGATAATACATTTTTAAATATAAATGAGAAACAATATACTTTGTTCTTTATCACTATTTTTTTTAAATTGTTTGCGACTGCTTTTTCGTAGTACTACTACATTTTCAAGCGAATAAGCAGTACTAATACGAAACTGCAGTCGGAAACAATTGAAAAAGCAAACGGTGTCATAGGACACCAGGTAGGAACAAAGTTCTTTCGGATAACATAGAAGCAACACAATTTGCAAAAAAGAAAAATGTGCGTCTAGGGGCGCTCGACAGAAGTGATAACTTATTCTAATCCAAGTTGAAATAATTAATATTGAAATGTGAGATCAAAAGCTGCAACGAGATTGTAAATGAATAAATGAAAAAAGTCTTGAGTCACCCCTGAGATTCGAACCCAGTAATACGATACCAGTAATCAGTACTCTGACTACTCGGCCGTCAATACAACGTAAAACTAAGACGCAAGAGTGTATATAACGGGAGTGTAATTTATCGCCATGCTATATAATGGAATATAAACCTACTATACGTAGTCATTATTTTATGGAACAAATTTGTAAAGCTTCATTATGCCATATCTGATTTCTGTCGTAATCTGTTCTTTTATGCATATAACTAATATAAAATTATTTCGATGTTTCACATCTGCCAGGCGTACCGCGACGCCTCATGACGCTTTCGCGTTGCTTGTACATGAATTAATGAGTGAGTATATACTATGCATTGGCAATTGGCGTGGCGGAGTGGGATCAGAAAGAGTAGGGATGATAGAACGGAAGGAAAGAGGGAGGAAGAGGAAGGTATTATACAATATTCTGTAACCAACCCCCTTTTAACAGATATTTATGCCCTGGCTAGCAGGGAGATTGGTTAACATATGAAGGTTCTAGGTTTGTTCTCAGGAATAATAACAAAGTAGGTAAAATGTAAGGTATTTACTATCCTCTTAATACACTGTGAGACTTATCTTTTTTTATATATAATTTTCTATCGACTTTTTTCCGATGTGGATTGTACTCGACTTCTGCCCTGGTTCAGCTGTGGTTTGCTAAGGTGGATGTTATTCTCAGACCAGGTAGTTTCTTTTGTAGACTCCAAATAAGGTGAATCTCAACCCTCAAACAACGTGGTTCTTAGCTCCTGACCAAGTGGTTCTTAAACTCCAGACAAAGTGGTTCTTAAACTCCAGACAAAGTGGTTGTTAAACTCCAGACAAAGTGGTTCTTAAACTCCAGACAAAGTGGCGTCTATTAATTAGACACCACAGATATTTTAATAAATTTTAACAATTTTTAACAAACTTTCAACCTATTAGGTATGAATATAATTTCAATAATTAATGAAGTGTTACGTTTAACAGTTAGTTGGCGAGAGAGAACGGTATTAGGTCCATCACGTACAAATTCAACTCTCCCTCCCTACTCTCTTGATGCGCAGGTCATTTATAGAGGAAAGTGACGTGCTGGTTGATAGCGTGAACCACGGTATCCGAATGCATAGTTCGGTAGTAGAATGCAGTGACTATAGTCACTCGGTTAATTGACCCGTTACAATTCACTTGTATGTCGTGACTTCCGTAACGGTTTTAGTCTCACATATTTTACAGTTTGGTCGCACAGCAAAATCCCTATCTCCTCCAAGCCTGCCGTAAGGAACTTCGTTCCAATAAAAATATTGTTGAAAAACAAAGTATATTGTTTGTTATTTATACTTCAATATTGTAGATTTGCATTCTCGAAATAAATCATTATTTTTCCAGTATCTGCTGAAAGTGAACTCTTAGACACAACATGTAAAATAACAAGATCAAACCTTCCAGAAGAAAAGCTAAGGAATCATCTCTTTTGCGATTACAGTGGGTATGACCTCCGACCCGTCAAAGATAGCAAAACAGCTACAAATCTCACAATGAAACTTTTAGTTAAATATTTCACCTACGTAAGTATCTAAATTTGACCAGAATTTCACATCCTCATCGTTATTTCACCAAAATAAATTTTTATTGCAGCAAGAATAATTCACAACAGTCTTATCTATTATAATCCCTAAATGAGATAAAAACAATAAATCTGGAGTTCATTGACTTGAGTGTAATTCATGCCCTATATTTTATATAGGTCAGACGGGTATATATCTTTTCGTAATAGAATCAAAGAACATGATAGAAGTTATATTAACAATAAGATCGACTTCTTTTACTCTAATCATTTGATATAAGAAATTCATGATTTCTATCATAATTGTAAAGTTTTACATGCGGAAAATGAGTCTCAAAAATTGAATTCATTAGAATCTATGGAAATTTTAAAACATGAATCTTCAAATCTTTTGTTCAATGGCAAAACTCCACTTAGTAATTTACCTTTATTAATACAGGTATTTGAAACCTCATAATAGTTAACCAATCCAAATAAGTTAATATTTATAATACCGTTCTGGAAACATAAATACAACCCCAATTTGATAATGCCCATTGGTAGAATATTTCAGATAGTTTATAAGCACTATAATATATTTTGTGAATTAGTTTGTAACTCAAACTGATGAAGACACTAACAGAATTGCACACTCCTTGGTCTAGTTGACATTCCTCACGAAGTGGCTCACATGTCATGTGATATATCTCTCCCAAAGTCTCACTGGTATTGGTATTGGTAGGTGTGGATGGTGACCGATGCGCTGCGACCTTATTAGATCTATTGTGCCCCATCTTCTTCTGCTTCTCGATGTGTTCTCGTTTTACAGCAGCCCCTCAAAACTCAATACCTTCAGGAATTTGAGGATTTTAAGGGACTCTATTCGTGGTATTTCTTCTACAGTCAGCTGGTATGATCCCAGTGTGTTCAGTCTTTCATGATGCACAGCATAGCACTCCATCAGTATATGGTGGGGTGTTTCTGGACGTTCCTTGCAGAATCTGCAGGTGCTGTCCCCCTCTAAACCTAGCTTCCTTAGGTGTTCTTTGAGTCTGCAATGCCCCGTTAGAAATCCTGTGATTGTCTTTAGACTAGTTTTGCTGAGGTTTATCAGTATCTTCAATCTTGCTCGGTTGAACTTGCCGAGGATATCTTTGGCCTACCTCAGCCCTGGAAGTCTTTGCCAGTATGTTGCTCTCATTGTTTCTTCAGCCTTATTGAGTTCTTCTTGGAAGTAAGATTTTCCAAGTCCGCAGAAAGGCTCTGGCCCGATTAGTGGCATTGACGCACCTTTTCGTGCCAGGGTGTTTGCTTGTTCATTACCCTTCACTCCGACGTGCCTCGGCACCCAGAGGAGGATCACTTTGTTGTTCCTGTCCAGATCGTTAAGTTTGTCTAGGCATTCACAAACCATCTTTGAGTGTCACTTACTTACTCTCTCAAAAATCTTTTCATATATAGAAGAAATTTAATTTTCCAATGGTCCGTTCGAAAATTATTATTTCCTGACAAAATTTTACAGCTATATTACTGAAAAACAGACAGCAGACTAGGTTTTTTTGGATCATAGGGCCCATCCATGCAAACTGCCGACCAATCGTATGAATTTCCGTCCTTCTAGGGACCTTGCCTGGGTTTAACGATATGAAAAATTTTATAGTAGAGTGTCATTACCTTGGTGTATTTTATCCTTTGGAGAGCTCTCTTGTTCCAGAGAAGAACTGGATAAACAATTGGGAATCACATTAGAAGAATCTTACAACCTTAGTAGACCTACAATTCGAAAGCAAACCTCTGATATCATATTTTTATCTAACACCATACACATACAAATTTTCAAACCTTCTTCTCAATTTCGGGAGACTGAAGAGGTTAGCAGAGCTTTCAAACCCTGTTTTCCACCTCCCTTTCTCCTCCAAATTGCTCATAAAAGCTGAATTTTAGATGATATTCAGAATTGACCTAGACATCATATGAAACAAGGTTGGAGAATTTTGAGAGTATATCTCATGTTCAGAACTCACTAAAATATCTGAGTTATGATCATTTTATGTTACAAAACTATTTTTTTTAGGAAGAAAGTGAGGCAAAGATTTCAGTGGATACATGGGTAGCTATGGTAAGTTTCGAAATCTTCACAATGAGAAAAATTCAATACTGAAGTATTATTAACAATGGTTTTTCATGTACGATATTCTTGTTTATGTAACGAGAAAAAATATTTTATAATTTTTAGTATTGGATGGATCAACATTTGAAATGGGATCCGAAGGAGTTCAGTGGAATTACACAAATCCATTTGACGCATAACGAAATATGGATACCAGATTTATCTCTTTACAACAGGTGAGTCCAGTTATTTTATCATGTGACTAAGTTTAACCACTTTTTGATATACTCGTTTCATCAAACATGAGCAGTTGGCAATATATTGTTTCAACTCCTGATAATATCAAGTAGACGAAACTATCGTCCACTGTCAGTTATTGTTTTGCCAAAAAGATGAGAATATTTCTCTACCTTTGAGTTTTTGAAACCAATGTATTTCTATATGGATGTAAAAAATTTATCATCCATATCTCCTCGTTAATTTCTTCATGTTTCTGTACTTACAAGAATTTTTTCCAAGAAATTTCGAATTGCTCAGATAAAAGAATTTTTTCAAGTTTCTTCAAAGGCGACTTGATCACGGCCAACTTTATCTTCCACCTCAATTTGTTTCAGCCAATTCAAATCGATTTTCATTTGATTTCAGGGCTGACCAATCTGACGATGCCCAAATCATCGACGAGATCACTTGTGCTTTACAGAACACAGGTCTCATAGTCTGCGTTCCCACGGCAAGACATGAAGCATTGTGCATTCCAGACCTTTCCAAATTTCCCTACGACACCCAAAATTGCACTCTCAGATTCGGTTCTTGGATTCACAGTGGAGAAGAACTGAATTTGAGATTTGCCAAACCCGCTTTCTCTTTGGATGACATGCAACCCAATGGTAACTGGGAACTACAATCGGTGACTACACATAAAAATCCTGGAAAATATAAATGCTGCCCGAACAATACTTTTCCCTCGTTAGAGTACATTTTTGTCATTAAAAGAATGGCAGCTAACCACGCTTCGACAATCATAATTCCATCTATTGGTGAGTGAATTCGCTTAAGTTATTAATTGGATGTTTCTATATTACGTACAGTGTGTCCAATTTTCGATACTTTTGAATGGTATCTCCGTTATTTTTGAAGATAGAGGGTTGCGGTTTTCGCGACACTGTGCTACTTTTTCGTAAAACTGAAGATGCCGTCAACAGAATTTTAATAGCCCTTTTAGTTTTTGAGATACAGGGCATTTTTGAAAATGTTGTATTTTGGGATCCCCGTCGTATCCCCGTTAACCATCATCTTATCGAAAAGGTAATACAGCATTTTTATAGATTCTTTTTCCGTATAATGCAGTGGTGTAGATAATTATTGTTACATATTTACTATTTTCGAGTTATAAAGCAAACTTATGTTTTTTCAAATGAAATGTCCTGTATATTTATAGACTATAAAATTTGTCTTTTTTGTTACCTTTTCAAAAATATATGATACTATAAACTTTTTCTCAGAAACGTGCAAATAAATGACAATTTTCGGAAATTAAATGAATAATTTAATAGTAGGCCATGGATATTGTTCACGGCAAGAAACAAAAATAAATGTCAAACCAATATCATCGGTTTTTGGATCGACTTATGGTTTATAAAGGTGTTTATTTTCGTTCTTTTGGTATTATTATTTAACTGATAGTAATCAATGTCTTCGAATGATGCAGAATATGGAAATTATGAAAAATATGATATGCTGGTATGTTTTATACAGAGTAATGAAAATTCTGAAGAAGCATCGGAATTATATTTCCTAAGGTAAGTAAGCTATAATGGCTATGAAAATCTCTATTATCATTTTAATTCTTTTCTTGTTATATATGCAGAAAGAAGGCAACCGTTTTTTGAGATATTTGCTCGTTTAAGAGCAAATTTAGTTGAGCACGGATCATTTGTTCACCCGTGTGCTAAAATATACAACAAAGAGAACAGGGAAAGAAAAGAGATAGATACTTTGGGATATATAGAAGCTTTGCCCTTATAGTAAAATTGAGGAGGAAATTGGTGTGCCAAAAACTGACATTGCATTGCATGCATTGCAGATCTTCGAGAGGCAATTCATTTAGCCTTTTGAAATCTGCGAATGAGAACAAAGGTTCTTTTAAACGCTATTCAAATAATTACCAAGATGTGCCAATTTTGCATCAGAAAAAATGGTCGTTAATTTGAACTACCTTCAATTTTTTTTTAATAATGCTATTTATTTGTGTTTGTAATATTGTTACTTCACGCTACAAAACTGTTGACACAAACTTACTGTTAGAAAAAAGATCTATAGGCATTTTTTAAGTAAAAGATACTCATATGCAAGGTGTCCAATTCTTCGTTAGTAATATCTAACTTTCACTTGTTCATTATTGTTATCCATGGCCTTCTTTTGATTTATGCATTTAATTTCAGAAAATTGTCATTTATTTGCGCGTTTCTGAGTATATCACATATTTTTGAAAAGGTGAAAGAAAGACAAATTTTATAGTCTATAAATATACAGGGTATTCCATTAAAAAAAAGTTTGCTTTATAACTCGAAAATACTGAATATGTAACAAAAATTATCTACACCACTGCATTCTACGGAAAAAAATCTTTAAGAATGTTGTATTACTTTTTCGATAAGATGAAGGATAATGGCCTGTATCTTAAAAACTAAAAGGGCTATTAAAATTCTGTTGACGGCATCTTCAGTTTTACGAAAAAGTAGCACAGTGTCGCGAAAACCGCAACCTTCTATCTTCAAAAATAACGGAGATACCATTCGAAAGTATCGAAAATGGGACACACTGTACTCCATCGTTTCTCAACCTGTATACAATAAAATGTACACAATAATAATGTATCTTGAACTTTTCAGCTCTAAACCTACACCACGACTTTAATTTTATATCTCACAAATTACCAAGAATAATTGATTTTATTGGCATTTGGCAACGCTTTATAAATAAATTTTTTTGGTGGATACTTCAGTGTACTCACTACATCAATCAAAGTTTTAGTCAATTTAGTATTTATACTAAATATGAGACATATTTAAAACAATATATTTTAATAATAGAAATCAAAGTAATTTAAATTTTTTCTCGTTTTTCAGTTCTTTTAATAATGACTCTGACTTCTTTATGGATTCCTCCCAATCAACAGGAAAGGATGCATTTATGTTATGTCAATTTGATAGGGCATTTTATGCATTTACAATACGTCTCCTTTATGGTGCCAACCCACGGTCCAAATACTCCGTATTTGGGTAAGTATTTAACGAAAAATTTTATGCTGTATCATATGAAACTATAAATATATAATATAATTATATCAGGTGAAGTCAAATTAATAATATAGTATATATTTGAATTGATGAGGCCGGTACTCAATGAAAATCAATTGTTAAGTATATATATATATATATATATATATATATATATATATATATATATATATATATATATATATATATATATATATATATATATATATATATATATATATATATATATATATATATATATATATATATATATATATATATATATATATATATATATATATATATATATATATATATATATATATATATATATATATATATATATATATATATATATATATATATATATATATATACCGGGTAGCGAGAAGGTCTGGCAACAAGTTATTTTCTATGAAACGATTGAACGTATAATTATCAAATTTTAAGGTTATGCACAGGATTTTATTTTTCATTTTGCAGAGGTCCTGTCAAACTTAAGTGACGTCAGCATTCAGTGTACCGCCGCCATCATTTTTTTTAAATAGCACCGTAGGTCGAGTGATATATCGTAGAAAAGCTGATTTCTTCCTCTTTTCAAAAATACAGAATACGTACCACATTACTCAATAATAAGAAAGACAATTTTCCAAAACATACAATATGTAATTTTTTAATTCATACTAACTTATAAAAATATTAATAGTTTCCTTATAACAGGAGCTCAAAAAGTTGGCCACCTGTGTCTTAGCAATAATACAATCTGTATTTGAAGCTTCTAATAGAATTGTTTATCATTTATGGAGAAATTGTTTGTATCTCAAGACATTTGAGAGTTTTTGAATCAGTTATGTCTGATATAAAGTGGAGTCAAGTCGAGATATATTGCCGGCCACTTAATTACACCTCTTCAAAACAATCAATCTCGAGGGGAAATTTGATGGTTATACGTTTAATCGCTTTAAAAGAAATACCTTGTTGCCAGACTTTCTCGCTACCCTGTATATACATATATATATATATATATATATATATATATATATATATATATATATATATATATATATATATATATATATATATATATTATTCATACGAATTGTTGTTGCCTGTGAACTATTTCTAATCTCTTGATAATTTTTAGCAATAACAGGCTTGTTGAATCTTAAAAAACTCGATTTTATTAAAAAGTTGACGTTTCGCCACAACATTAAGGGGTGGACTACCCTTTACATTTAGGGGGATGAAAAATAGATTTTGTCGGATTCTCAGACCTAACCGATATGCTCACAAAATTTCATAAGAATCGGTCGAGTTATTTCGAAGGAGTTTAACAAATAAAAAATAAGGGTTGATCGTAGAAGGGTGAAAATTCAGGATTGTATGTATTTTGATAAAGCCACGAATGTCGTGGCGAAACGTCAACTTTTTAATAAAATCGAGTTTTTTAAGATTCAACAAGCCTATTATTGCTAATAATTATCAAGAGATTATATATATATATATATATATATATATATATATATATATATATATATATATATATATATATATATATATATATATATATATATATACTAGCTGACCCGGCAGCGATTTTACTAAATATAAACTATTACAGCACAAGACACGCCTCTAACTACGACATTAAAAAATATAATCGGCCTCAGCCAACAACACCGACAATACATGCGATTTTACTAAATATAAACTATTAGAGCACATAACACTCGCCCCCGTTAATTATTGCAAGATATAATCTCGATCAGCATATTTCTGTGAAATCTAATCGTTTTTAGCATAACGTGGCAGATCCATATGAAAAAATCGATCGAAAAGCAATAAAGTTACCGAATTTTAAAAATGTAATTTTCAAACTTTCAATTTGAGCTCTTCAGTATGCAAAATTAAAAAGCAAAAGATAATACACAGCAACATTTAATGAATTTTGGAATTGGGAAGGTTAGACATGATATTAAGAGACAAGCAGTGTTTTCTTTTTCTGGAAGGGCGCCCACTTTGAATTCTCTTTCCTCCCATTTTAACATGTTGTATCTTTCTTCTACTGCGTGCAGTCGGTTGAACTTTTATTAGTTTTCCTTTCCTTTTGATACACTGCTTGCTAGCTAGGAATGAACCTAATTGACTACCTGTGTTGATTGCCTTCAAGCTTCCCACAAACTTTTTTATTAACGCTGTATTACAAGTGTCATGTTCTGCTAAATCTACAATGCGGCTTAACTCTATTTTAAGACTTTCCACGATATTTTTATGTTCTTCGCTAACTAAAACTAAAAATAGTAAATAGGAATGTATCTTAAATGTTAAATATTTCTGACATAAACTCACCATAATTAAAGCAGTCCACCCTTTTTTTAATAACGGGACATTTCGTACCGTGAATTATGTCAATAAATGCTTCACAACCTTTGTCTTTTGTTCTAGTGGCTACTCGTTTCCTATCATCTGCCGATACATTATTGAAGCTGTTGTGATGATACACGTATTGTTTACGAAACAATAATCTCTGTAATTTTGGCAAAGTTTTTTTTACTATTCATTGTGTCTTTTTTATGATTGAAAATTCATTCACACACTCATTGCAATGCAATTTAAAGTCGTCGGAATCGCACTCTTCGTCAGATTTCCCTTTTAATTTCAAGCGGAGTACTGCTATGTAATTGTTTTGAATTCCATACTCTATTCTATTATATTAACATTTCCAATGTCAAACAATGTATTAAGAAGTTGGATTAAATTATTGATAATGAAAACACACAATAATGAACTATCAACAAAACGGATGATTTGAGTTTAGATCCGTTACGTCGATCATGCTACAAACACTGAGCTATAAACGATTAGATTTTACAGAAATGTGCTGAGCGCTATTATATTTTACAATTATTCACGGGGGCGAGTGTTATGTGCTCCAATAGTTTATATTTAATAAAATCGCGCTGAGGCCAATTATATTCTGTAATGCCGTAGTTGGAGGCGTGTCTTGTGCTGTAATTGTTTATATTTAGTAAAATCGCCACCCGGCAAACGTTGTTCTGCCATATAAATTATTTTTATCTATCTATCTTTCTATCAATTCTTCATCTGCCGATGTATATCTACCTATCTAACTATCTATCTATCTATCTAGATAGTTATCTGTCTTTCTATCTATCTATCTACATATCTATCTAACCCGTCAAACGTTGTTCTGCCATAAAAATTATTTTTATCTATCTGTCTTTCTATATATTCATCTATCTGCTAATGTATCTCTATCTATCTATCTAGATAGTTATCTATCTTTCTATCTATCTATCTACATATCTATCTATCTGACCCGGCAAACGTTGTTCTGCCATATAAATTATTTTTATCTATCTAAATAGGGGTTGATCGTAGAGGGGTGAAAATTTAAGGTTGTATATATTTTTGAATGCCGTATCATAAAAAAATATAACAGAAAATGTTGTCAGAAAAATAAAGAAAAAAATTAAGGGGTGGACTACCCTTAATATTTAGGGGGATGAAAAATGAACATTGTCGGATTGTCAGACCTAACCGATATGCACACAAAATTTCATGAGAATCGGTCGAGTCATTTCGAAGGAGTTTAACAAATAAAAAATAAGGGTTGATCGTAGAAGGGTGAAAATTTAGGATTGTATGTCTTTTTGTATGCTGTATCATAAAAAAATAAAAACAAAAAATTTTGTCTAAAAAATAAAATAAAAAATTTAGGGGTGGACTACCCTTAACATTTAGGGGGATGAAAAATAGATGTTGGCCGATTCTCAGACCTACTCAATATGCTCACAATTTCATGAGAATCGGTCAAGCCGTTTCGGAGGAGTATGGGAACGAAAACTGTGACACGAGAATTTTATATATAAGATATATATATATATATATATATATATATATATATATATATATATATATATATATATATATATATATATATTAAATGGAAACTTCTATATGTTGGATATTTTCTGGTTATTATTCTACTAATGAAACTGATCTTTTAAAATATACGTTTCGAATATTATAGCCTTCTTCTTCAGTAATTAATTGATATAAAAATTCCAACAATCAATAATTCTAAAACACAATGTTTACGTCCACTTTAAAATATTGAATATTGCATCTCAAATCTGTCCTCCTGTCATATCACTTGCCAATGTCATGTCAATTTCTCGGTTTTCAGCTTTGTGTCGTTCTTCTTCTTACGTTAGTTGTCATGTTATTAGTGGCAAGTAGACATTTCTCAACTGTTTGATGTCTTGTTTAATAGATGAAGTCAGGTAACGAAATTCGATGAATACATGTTTAATTGTATAATAGTATATTCTGTAACAAGGTTAGAATGAAAATTCGATGCGAGTGGAAAAGTTCCGAGCGCGAGCCGAAGGCGAGCGTGAGGAACCACGAGCATCACGAATTTTCATTCTAACCGAGTAGCAGACTATACTTTCTCCACGATCAAAAATTTCAAATATATCACTGAATAAATTCATGCTACTTAGTATATTTTCGAATGAAAACGTGACAGCAATAATTTTGACACTTACTCAAATTTGCCACTACGATGTCAATCACCTGCGTCAAGGCTAATGTTATTATTGCTAGCCAGTGTGAGAATATTATTCTATTACAAGGGAGAGAAAGCAAATACATTTAAATTGCATGGGGGCAGAGGTGTTGCAGAATATTTCTTCAATCTCAAGAGAGAGAATTCCAGCATTCTGTAATCAAATTTGATATCAGAATTGGCGAATTCTGTGATGATCGCAAACAAACGAGAATCAAGGAAAATAAAAAATCGGGAGAGCTTGCTCGAGCGATTTTTCTTACTTCCCTTGATTCGAGATTTTTTGCCAAATGACATTAAGATTTGGATACAATTTGAAATGTATTTTAGGGAGACTGATACACAAAAAAATTATTAATCCAATAATATCATAAGTGCCATATATTATTCTGTGAAGCACTAAATATTTTTTTTTTTTTCAGTTTCATATTCAAGAGATTCCATGTTACTGGTTAGTTTTACCATAATATTCACGGTAGTTTTGAGAAACCTAATCCGTGGAAGTCCACATGCTCCATTTTGGGTTTCCTCGACAGTCACATTCCTAACAGGATTTAAAGTGGGTGAAATCGTTTTATTGAATGATTATTCCATAAAGGTATGTAACTCTCAGTGGAATCATGAGTTTATCGAATGAAGATGGCGTATGAGTAGAATAAAGACAAATAAACAAGCTTATAAAAAAATATATTCAAGTATAAAGTTTAAAATGAAACACACTTGACTTATGTTAAATATTTAGATAGGTACTGTATTTAGCAGTAACGAATTGTCGACATATTTCGAGTTATGAACTCATTATCAAGACTGACTATAGGAGAGTATTACTTCTTATTTTATAAAACAGACAAAAGCAAAGGTGATACCTGAAAATCAATTTGTTCGTTTACAAGGGCTAATTTACTGTTATGGGCGGCCCCCTTATTTCGAGAATTTCAAGAAGGTCAAGGCGCTTTCCTTTGTTACCTGAATGTAACAATTTGGTTTTGTTGAAATCCAGGAAATGATTAAATTTTATACAATGTTCGGAGAAGTCAGTGGTATTGAATGACTTCAAGTTTCTTTTATTTGTACAAATTGTTTAAACGCTATTTATCGAAAAATAACGTTAAAACAATTTGTACAAATAAAAGAAACTTGAAGTCATTCTTCGTCAATAATAAAGAAAAATCTAACATCGGAGAAAACAGTGGTGTTTACAAAATATTTTGCGACGAATGTCCTGCTTTCTATATTGGACGAACAGGAAGGAATAGAAACATTAGTGTTGAAGAACATAAAAAGTAAATTTTACAAAATAAAAATACCACTCCGAACATTGTACAAAATTTAATCATTTTCTGGATTTCAACAAAACTCAATTTTTACATTCAGGTAACAAAGGAAAGCGCCTTGACCTTCTTGAAATTCTCGAAATAAGGGGGCCGCCCATAACAGTAAATTACTCCTTGTAAACGAACAAACTGATTTTCAGGTATCACCTTTGCTATTGTCTGTTTCATAAAATAAGATGTAATACTCTCCTGCAGTCAGTCTTGATAATGAGTTCATAACTCGAAACATGTCGACTATTCGTTACTGCTAAATACAGTATCTAAATATTTGTATATTGTGAAACATAAGCCAAGTGTTTTTTATTTTAAAGTTTATACTTGATTCTTTATGATGTTTCACCAAGTGATGTGCGAGAATTCAATCTCAGTTATTAAAAGATATATTGCTTCATCTCATTCTCGACATCTCAATATATCATACATTTCTAAACATATGAAGTTCAATAACTATCACAATGCAATCGACATGGAACTAATGTACTCTAAATCAAATGTATAACACCGTAGTGTGAAAAAAAAGAAACGGAGTCAATGGACACCAGGTAGGAGAAAGATAAAGAAAGAATGACGCTTGCTTGTACATGAATTCTTGAGTATTGTTAATGAAAATCTTAATTTCAACTTCGATGGGAAAATAATGTTATTTAAAGAATACCATAAAAGACTGATCAGATATTGAACTATCAAATACAATATATAAATATTTGATTTAATTTAAACTACAATATGTTTTTATTATATTTGTAACTTAAGTCAAGTGTTTATTTGAAATATCCATGGTAATAATGTTTCATGAGTAATAAGCACTGTTAGTTATTTGAAAACTATTTCCAGAACTTCAGGTCATCATGTTTTATCTTAATATTATGTTTTTTCAGGGTGTGGATCCACTGAAAGATGATGATTTAACTACCATTATCAACAATCCTAATAATAAACCTGCAGATAATCAGGACTGGCTACTTTTTGCGAAAATATTAGACAGGTTATTGTTTATAGTTTATTCCATTATTTACTTTGTAATGTTTGTTACCTTTTTACCCTAAAATAAGTACAGGCACTCTGAATATTTAAAAATAATCAAAGTTTTAGTTTCTCCAGTCATTATGTTCGGGTTTTGATATATGTATTTTTATTTCTTCGATATATTTAGATTATGTATTTCAAATCTTTAAGAAAGCACTGACTCATCAAAATTCAATGCAATAGAAAAATTTTCCTCAAATATAAAACGTTTTTTGGATATCAATTACTCACTAATATTGAAATCTGAATTTCAAATAAAATTTTGTATAGTATAGTAAATAATTGTAAATAAAAACTGTTATCAAGTTGAAGTCATTCGTTATGTTATAATTATGTTACTGAATTAATAAGTGTTAGGCAGCAATCTATCATAGGTTTTTCAGATGATAAATAATAAAATGTATTATTGCAATTGTTTAAATTATATATCCCGTCAAAATATTTTTTCGTGAAATTAAATGAGTATGTTATACGTTTTGGGGAACTGGTTGAATATCTACTTTCCATTAGTCTTCCTTTTATTTCTGCTATATATTATCATATTCTTTCCCCGTTGATAATGCCTTAATTTGAATGTATTTGTTCGTTACTTTGTGAAAATAAATTTAAATTATAAACAAGAAACATAAAATCTGTTTTTGTCACATATATTCGACATAAATCGCTTACACTGGCCATGGCTGCCGTTCAATAAGAGAGCCCGCGCACTAGGCAGCTTGGCTGCTGCAGCCAGTGAAACATATGGCGGCTCTTTGGAGCCCGCGGACCCCTAAAGCAATTTGGGATATATACTCAGAAAAAAACTGATCAGGGTGTTTCCCCATCCTCAAAATAGGTATAAAATAAGCCTTTTGAGTGTGGGTTTAGAAGAAGAAGATAAATCGAATGTCTTTTCTTTACTTTGCGTTTCTTGCGAGCCAAAAGATTAACAATTAAAAAATCTTGCACGTCTATATAGCGGAGTGGGCTCAACTGGCAGTAGATTGGCTGCTATAACTGGCTGCTCAATATTTTGGCAGACGCAGCCTGGCTGATTAGTGCTTGGGCTCCCAGGACGAGTTCTAATGGCTGCCGCAGTCAGTAATTCGTAGCCCCTGCTATGTCGGCTTACATAAGCAACCATATATTTTACTGGCTGCCGCAGCCTGGCTGGAGTAGACAGTTTAGGGAGCCCGTGCACTATGCAGCCTCGCTGCCATAGCCAGGCTGTAGCAGTCAGTAAAACACATGGCGGCTTATGGGAGACCGCGCACTAGGCGGCCACGAGTTCCTGACTGCGGCAGCCAGTAGAACGCGTCCGATTTCACGTCAACCAATTGGCTGTGGGCAGCCAGAACGAGTATAGGTGATTATAATGTATGTCGCATATATGTGGCTGCCGTGAGTCTCCGCGCACTTGTCGTAGCAACCAGACATATTTTGTACTCCGAAAAGTTTTCAAAAATTACTTTCGATACGGAGAAATTCATTCGGGAAATCGAAAGCCGTAAAGCAAAGTAAGCACCAATTTCTCTTCTGGAGTTATACAAGCTCGCATAGTAGTATCAGTACCCTTGATAGAATTACTTATGTTTTTCAAAAGCTTATCAAACGATTCCACTGACATTATTGAATAGTTGAAAAATTGATCTGGGTATTTACGAACATCCTTAAAATAGGTACAAAATAAACCTTTTGAGTACCGCTCTAGAAGAAGAGAATGCATCCAATGTCTTTTCTTTACTTTGCGTTTCTTGCGAGCCAAAAGATAAACAATTATAATATCTTCCACGTCCATATCGTTCAACGGAATGGACTCAACTTGTCGTAGATTGGCTGCTATAACTGGCTGCTCAATATTTTGGCTGCCGCAGCCAGGCTGCCTAGTACGCGGGCTCCCTTATAGTAGTTTCAAATCCTCATGACAAGTGACATTCAAGAAGGCGCGGATAAAGCGGCGAAAGTTAGCATGACTCTATGAATTTCAGATTTATTATTTCTTTACTCATACATATTTTCCAAGCTAAAAAATTATCGCATTTTCTAAGGCATTCACAAAATATTAGGTAATTAAAATAGCAAGTCACATGCCCAGACAAGACTTTGCATACTCGTCAAAAAAAAAACAGTTTGAATAAGTGTTGCATACACTATTTTTAGGAAAACTGTGTCGAACATCAAATCAATTACGTTTCGTAATGATGTTTCTTCATAGAACAAAATAAGAAATATTTTTATTTGGGTGTAATACAATATTTATATTTTATTTCGAGAAATTGCTTGTATAAAAGCCTTTGAATATATTTAAAATTCTTGATCAATTTAAATGACTTATTGAAATCAAAAAATGAAGCTAAAGTAATTGTACGGTATCTTAAAGTGAGAACAAAAGTAGAGTTTCCCTTCTCCTACAACAGTTTTTTGTAGGAATTGCCTCTAAATTAAAATAATTTTGTTTTTCTGATCACTGTTAAAGCTTTTTGATTTATTTGCTTTAAAACGTTAATATTATATTAGTAAGTTACGCTTAATGCAATGAAATCTTTATTTTCATAAAACTCTATATTCTTTCATTGTTTTGAAAAGACAGAATTGATTATGAGATTTTCCTCTTGCAAAACACTTCCAGTATGCAAAAGTTATCATTTTGTATAAAACGTTAATATAATATAAATAAATTTTACTTCATTTTTCTGAGAACCTAGTATTTCTTCAGAGCATAGAACAGTTATAAATTTTGAAAAAATTGGAAATGCAGAAGAAAAATATTTCGTAAATATACTGAGAAATTTAACAACTATAAAAACGTCACCAGTCACACAATGAATATTAGAAGCAACCTAATTTAAAATAATGAGCAGCTAAGCTAGTTCAGAATTGTGTATTTAATCATTCCATACAAGCTCTGATAATAAACATGAACAACATTAAAAAATTAAAGTTTTAAATCTTGGAAGGTCTTGTCGGTTTAGGGATCGAAGGAAGGCACTCAATTTTGAATTCACAACATTCTGGAAATTTTTTATCGAGTGCATAGACAGCATAACATGGTGGCTCTACAGCTAAAGGTGGACACCTGAAAGAATAGAAAATTCTTTAAAAATATTGAAAGATAATAAGTACATTAGTGCTCGATTTCAACAACTAATTCCTAAAGTTAGGCAATACTTAAATCAAATTTAGGAATTCCTAAGTGCAATTTGCGTTTCACCACGCGTTAAGTAATGCCTAAGGACGATAGGAAATACCTAACGTTAGGTCTGCCTAGAGTATTTAGGAAATGCTTAACCTCAAATTGATATAATAAAATTATTATGTTTCTATCATTTTTTTCTCCTCTTACTATCCTTTGTCAAATTTACAGTCTAGTATTAAACAGTGGTACCAATTATATGTACAAAACTTTCCAAATCAAGTTTTTAACAAGGTATTTATCAACTAAGAATTTCTTAGGTTGGTGAAATCCGATTTAGGTATTTCCTATCGTAGGAATAACTTAGTTAGGAACTTCCTTACATCTCGTTGGTGAAATCGGGCATTAAGGTACCGTAAAACGGGGCTACTTGATAAAACTTTTTGCAAACTCCATACTGTCAGCTTCAAATTATGAAATTTTTTCGAGGATAAAAATTACCCAGATGGCATTTCGTGTCGAAAGAAGCTCTTACAGCATTAAAAAAAATTCCAGCTCTCACCACTTTTCGCGAAAAAAATATAAAGTGCTCATTTTCAAGTAACCCCGTTATGGGGCTACTTGAGAATTGACCTGAAAAACACTTCTGTTTACTTGTAGACCTGGTATAGGGGCTAAATGAATAGAAATAGAAGTAATACAAAGTTGTCCGCTGTTTGTTTCATTAAAATCGGTAATAAAACACAGATTTTATTGCAAAAAAGTAAATCTTCACTTCTACTAAACTAAAAACTTCAAAAAAACATCAAAAACTCAAAAATATTCACAAGGAAAACAAGAACATTGTTAAAGCTGACTTTATTCACTCTTTTCTCTAAATTTTATCTGCCCTCTCCGCAAAGTTTCCGCAATGGCACCTTCTGTCCAGGTGCTCCATAAGTGGTCTGCCTTATAGACTATATATGGTGGCAGCATAACACCTGAAGCAGAGCAAGAAAACATGACTGAAGTCGAAGACTTCGAGGTGTCCATAACTTTTTCTGCTCACTTAGACTGCTTTCGAACAATGACTTTGATGCGACCGGGGTCATCGGTGAAGTTTGTTTCGTCGTAGTTGACTATCGCTTCGGGATTGACATCCTTGAGCACGTTTGTAAGATTATCGAAATAACCATTTATAGTTGTATGATCAATCTTTGCCCGACTTTGTTTTATTGACTGCGATATTCTTTTAGACAAATCGTCTTTATGTCGATTCAAAAACTTCTCCATCCAACCCTCTCCAGGTCTATTATCCACGAATGGTTTCACTTGTTGACCTTTTCTGTTCAAAAAATTCTGAACTACATCTTTTATATCACAAGGTTCGAAAGGAAAGCCCCACTCTGATGCTATACATATTGCTTTCACAATGGCTTTTTCATCAGAAAGTGACAATGCAGTACAGTGTCCCGGATTTAATGGATGTAATCCTTTAATTTTTCTATACAATGTGACATATGGTATGCCATAATCTTCACTGAGTTGAGTCAAATTGCCCCTTTCATACTTCCGCACAGCAGCATTCAACGTTTCTTCCGTGTAATTGCGGTACGGCCGACTTCCCACCTTCCTCTTATATTTTCGAACCATTTTCAAGAAACCCCTGAAATGACACCAAAAAATAAAATCTACGCCACTGGCTTTCGAATTAGCAACAGCGATGAATTGAGGTTATATTAGTGTTAACCGGTTATGATGCTCTTAGGAAAAAAATACATCGCTGTACTAATAATTCCTAGTATATCTAGGTAATAAGAAGTATTCACGAAAAAAAAAACATTGTTTTTTACCTTACTGTTTGTAGATTTCTACGTGCCACACTATTCCGCAGAAACAAACAAAAACAACGTTACCGCCACTTGTTGTTATGCTCTAACTGACTGACGTAGAATTATGTTTCCTAAATATGACGTTAAGCAGCAGCACCTGTTAATTCAATCAGCTGTGTTCATTTTCAACTAGCCCCTGTATTTTCTTGTAGCCCCGTTTTACGGTATCTAAACATTCATCAGATAAATATATATCATTAATAAAATAGATGTTTTAAGTTTTTATCTGATTCAAATATCTTTTTGAAATAACAATTATATTTTTTTTTTGTGCTCGAAATAAATATTAAAAAAAAGAGATATTTCATGGCATACCCGGTTTGAACGAAGATTCTATCGCTTTTTATTATATAATAAATAGTAGGCACAATTGCATTTGAAATTAAATTAAAAAATATATTAATATATTACTTCGAGAGCTAATGTAACTATTGAGAAAGTTGATATTTTCAGAGGAAATATATATTTATATATATATATATATATATATATATATATATATATATATATATATATATATATATATATATTTATATATATTATTGTATAATACGACTAATATTATATCTACGAAGTTGTTTCACTCTTATAGGCAACTTGACTGCTTTCAAACATTCATTAACACTTCACACCCTAATATAAAATTCACTTTAGAGATGGAAAAAGATAACTCAATTAACTATTTGGATTTGAAAATAACAAAAGTAGATAACAAACATAATTTTTCGCAAACCATCACACACTGATAGCGTCATACATAGTACTTCCCTACATCAATTCCAACACAAAATGGCAGCTTTCAATAGTATGGTACATCGTTTAGTAAATATTCCACTTTCAAAAGCCAATTTTAACATCGAAAAAAATATAATTAAACAAATTGCCGTAAATAATAATTATGATCCCATAATAATAGACAATATGATAGATAAAAAGTTGTTCAAAAATGCGATTAGCCAGGTGTACCCCCTTACTAAAAATAATATGAAATATAACAGCCTCACTTTCAATGAAAATTCAAGTAGAAAACTTAAATCTCTCTTATCTAAGTACAACATTAACATTGCTTATCGTACTGGTAATAATTTAGGAAATCATATCAAAAATAATAAATCCAAAGTTCATAAAGATAATAAATCAGGAGTTTATAAAATTAATTGTGGTGACTGTGATAATATTTATTAGAAAAGGAAAAACCAATTCTGAATAGTCAGGTAGTTCGGTAATTTTGAAAAGATTAAGAAGGGGGCTTGTAGTACGATCGAATTGGCTATTCAATAGGAGACCGGAATGCTTGTATTTATTTATCTGTAATGATTCTAAAAAATTAAGTTTAATTTCCTTACTTTCAGTATTTAATATTTTAAAATCGAAATTGAATGTAAGATTTTCTTGGATTAAATGGTTTGCATAATGTGAATCCGACTTCTGATTAACAAAGCTACGTTTGTGTTCTGAAATTCTAGTTTGAAAACTTCTGAAAGTTCTACCAATGTAAAACTTATCACAATCGCTACAATTAATTTAATAAACTCCTGATTTATTATCTTTATGAACTTTGGATTTATTATTTTTTATATGATTTCCTAAATTATTACCGGTACGATAAGCAATGTTAATGTTGTGCTTAGATAAGAGAGATTTAAGTTTTTTACTTGAATTTCCGATGAAAGTGAGGCTGTTGTATTTGATATTATTTTTAGTAAGTGGGTACACCTGGTTAATCGCATTTTTGAAAAACTTTTTATCTATCATATTGTCTATAATATTGGGATCGTAATTATTATTTACGGCAATTTGTTTAATTATATTTTTCTCGATGATAAAATTGGCGTTTGAAAGTGGAATATTTACTAAACGATGTACCATACTATTGAAAGCTATTGGAACAGTTAATTCATAATCATCCTGTTAGTCGACAATTCGTTTATTGGTTCAGATATGTGGATGATATTATTTGTTGTTTCACTGGTACTCTTATAGGCAACTTGACTGCTTTCAAACATTCATTAACACTTTACACCCTAATATAAAATTCACTTTAGAGATGGAAGAAGATAACTCAATTAACTATTTGGATTTGAAAATAACAAAAATAGATAAAAAACATAATTTTTCAATTTTTCGCAAACCATTGCACACTGATAGCGTCATACATAGTACTTCCCTACATCCATTCCAACACAAAATGGCAGCTTTCAATAGTATGGTACATCGTTTAGTAAATATTCCACTTTCAAAAGCCAATTTTAACATCGAAAAAAATATAATTAAACAAATTGCCGTAAATAATAATTATCATCCCATAATAGACAATATGATAGATAAAAAGTTGTTCGAAAATGCGATAAGCCAGGTGTACTCCCTTACTAAAAATAATATGAAATATAACAGAATCACTTTCATTGAAAATTCAAGTAGAAAACTTAAATCTCTCTTATCTAAATACAACATTAACATTGCTTATCGTACTGGTAATAATTTAGGAAATCATATCAAAAATAATAAATCCAAAGTTCATAAAGATAATAAATCAGGAGTTTATAAAATTAATTGTGGTGACTGTGATAAGTTTTACATTGGTAGAACTTTCAGAAGTTTTCAAACTAGAATTTCAGAACACAAACGTAGCTTTGTTATTCAAAAGTCGGATTCACATTATGCAAACCATTTAATCCAAGAAAATCACACATGCAATTTCGATTTTAAAATATTAAATGCTGAAACTAACGGAATTAAACTTGATTTTTTAGAATCATTACAGGTAAATAAATACAAGCATTCCGGTCACCTATTGAATAGCAAAATCGATCATACTTCAAGCCCCCTTCTCAATCTTTCCAAAATTACCGAACTACCTGACTAGCAGTTCAGAATTGGTTTTTCCTATTCTAATAATTATTTGTAATCATCTTTCCATTTACCCTTTCTACACAATTTGTCATCTCTTTATTTCTTGTTTTCGATATAACAGAGAAACATAGTTAGTTTGCCATTAGCATCTGAAGAAGGTGATGTTCCACCGAAACGTGCGTTATGCGTTATTTCATTTAATAACTGTGTAAATTGTTATTATTAACCATTGTTTTAGTATGTTTATTAATTTACACCATGTATCGGCCCAATAAATCCAAAATCTACGAAGTATTTTCGAAATTATTATATATATATATATATATATATATATATATATATATATATATATATATATATATATATATATATATATATATATATATATATATATATATATATATATATATATATATATATATATATATATATATGTACATAAATTTGTTTCTTTGATAACTTATTCCATTCCTTGCTTATTATTATAAGAATAAATAGCGATCATTTGTGAAAATTACAATCAATTATCTACTTCAATATTTAACGTAATCTCAAATAAATAACCAATAACTTTAATATAAAATTCTCATTTTTCTTTCTATACTTGAGAGAAGAAATATTCTATAGTTCTTTATTCACACATTGATTGAATTTACCCTTCTCTGAAACTAAACATGCTGCCTGCGTGAAAGGATATATATATATATATATATATATATATATATATATATATATATATATATATATATATATATATATATATATATATATATATATATATCTTTATTTAGTTGAAAATCTAATTCATTTACAATAGTAAATACATTATCACACTATAAATAAAATTAAATTAACATGAAAAAAATAGAAACAGCTAGACCAAAAATACACACATATAGACAAAAGTCACAAGTACACAACAACATATAATTTTTTCATCAAGTGTACCTATCGAGCCACTCTCTTTAATTCCCTGTGGGAGGTCATTAAAACAATCTACTCCTTTATATTTTTCAACCTTTATGTTGTTTCCGTTTCTTGTATTATACTCATGTATGTCAGCCACATAAGTTAATTTATTTTGTAGATATATAGGCGAACATCCAATTTTGACTTTAAAAATAAAGATCAGTGCTAGGTACTCGAAGAGTTTCTTCACTTTTCTTGCTTTTCAAAACATGTATTAAATAATACTAATTTCTATAAATAATCCTTTCTTATAAACATTGTTGAAAAAAAGGTTACTAAAATTATTCAACTAACAATTATTGTTCATACATATCTATAGAAGTAAATACAAACAAATCATTGAAACATGGTAGTTTTCAATTCTACTACCTAATGGAGAATTTATTTTCATATAAAATTTATAATTAAAAAACTTCAGAAATTGTAATATGTATCATTAGGTATATCTAGATTATGAATTGAAAAACTTGATCAATCGATAACTATAAAATTATCATAATACAAATAAAAAACTAATCATTTTAGTTACTTATAGGATGTTGTTAAATATCATTCAGATCTTTGGCTTCTTTCAAGAAAAAAAAATTCATATCATCAAACGAGGATAAAATTGAGTCATTAACACAGTCTTCTATTTCTTTTTCATTAATGCAGAATGTCAGTCGAATTTCCAATATCTACTTACGATTTGATTTCGAAATGTCCATATTCATTCCCCAAACATTTTACCATTTGACATATTTTACCCACCCTCACGAAATCTTTATTATCGAATAAACCTATTTCTTCATCATAATAACATTTTCCTGGATTATCTGAAAACGAAGATATTTTTGGTTATTAGGTAAATTATTTCATCATATGAATTCTTTCTAGTGGAATGTATTTTCGATTTTCATATTTATTATCGTTATACCTATGACGCGTATTTCTACAACAATGCCTTCATCAGTAAAAAACGTCAATGAAGTTTCCTCTTTAGTTGCTTCAGAAAATCTTTGTTTCAAGTTTTTTTATAGATAATTGAGGCGTTGACTATGAAAAGGAGGTAAGTGCCAAAACTTAAATTTTCCAGGAGAAGCAAAAAACCAAATTGATACATAAATAAATAACAAGAACGCACCTTTTGGAGTAGAAAATGTATTAATTATACGGTTGCATGCAAACATTGTTAGATAATAATGTAGAAAAAAAAATTCAAAGATTATTTACAAATATCTTTATAAATGTATGGTGAACCCATGCTGCGGCACTTGTCACCTTTGCAAAGCAAAGAGTAATTCTTTGTTTATTTTTTATTTATTCAAGTACTCTAAGAGATAACAAGATTCATAATGAGTATAACATGTAAGATTGTATGAGTGACATGCATTGGTTGTTTTTGATTTTGTAAATAACTTTTGACACTATCCAGTTTAACTATATCAGGGACCTTCAAAATTTTTAGATCTTTGTAAAACATTGTTGTATTTGTCCTATATGGAAAATTAAATAAAGTTTTAACTATTTTATTCTGGGCTATTTGTAATCTATTGATATATTGTTGTCTTTGCTTGGCCCCAAAAAGCAGCTAAGTAAATCAGATGTGAATACACATTCGAATAGTGAATTTGGAATTTAGTTTTTTTGTTGAACTTCATGGCACTGTGTTTTAGGTGATAACATAGATAGTTCTGTTGCCACCAGCGGCATCTTGTGACACCGCTCAAAACTAAACGAGAGGTGATAGGCACTTACCTCCTTTTCAACGCTATTGGCATCGGCATTTAGAATCGTTTCAGTGAAAAAAATAATTTTCGGCAATTTTGGCACTTACCTCCTTCTCAATGTCAACGCCTCAATTATATGAGCTGATATTAAAATTTAACTAATAAATCTTACATTTTTGTCAAAAAGATCATAAAATTATAAGCCTATCAAAAAATTGTTTGTTGTGCTTTACAAATTATTCCTCAGCACTTTTGTCAACAATCTATATAATAAAGTCAAATCAGTTTAAGAAACGTGAAGAAATAGTTAAGACCCAAAGTTTTGGTACGTAGTTCTGAAGGAAATTTAATTCAATAATTCAAGAAAAGAGTAATGAAGTATATATACCTTTAATTTTATCCAAGGGAGATTCGAAAACTATCTTTCGATCGACATGAATCTCAGCAGTGACTGACACTAAAAATAAGATAGACAATACAAATTTGCCACTATTCATCTTGAATCTTGAGAGGATACTGATGAGACCTCATTATATTCATCTTCATAAAATGATAATGTTTATCAGTTAGTTCTTGAGATATTGTTTAAAAATATTTAAGAAGTGATAACCTTGAGGAAATTTCGATAAAAACAACGACAATATTGTTGGTAATTTGGATGTACAACTTGGTCCTAAATATAACAAAATTAATATGTATATGTATAATTTTTTGAACGAGATACGTTAGAATATACTAAGAACTGAATAATATTTGAAGATAAGTCCAGATCAATTCTTTAAATCATGACGGATATTATCTTCAAAACTCTTGTGTGAAAGGTCTAGAAAAAGAATAGGTAGTTCATTTCAAACCATAAATAATTTCTTATTCAAATTCAATAATAATATTCGATACATATCAATTTTTATTATAAAAATTTTGTTTGTAACTCGAAAACAAAAGATGATTGCAAATTTTGGATTTCGCCAGTGAATTTGTCTGGAAAAAAAAATCGAGATTGCGCCCGCCATTTTTGTATCTCCTATAGTAACCCCATACAAATATCGAAATTTGCCCACCCTGTACAGAATAGGTTCTTAATTAGTTGATTGGAGAAATTTACGAAAAAAAAATTTAGAAAAACTACCTGTTTCTATGTTTTATTAAATTTCTTACGGTTGAGGCCCATGTAGTCTGTTGTTACTAAATATGTGCTATTTAGTCTAACATCAGCAGTCTAGTCTGTTAAGGTTAAGGTAAAGAAAACCACCAAAACCCCTGCTCACGTGATATTCAAAACAGGACTTCAATTATTTGATTTGAGGATTTGTCTTTAAAACACTACAAGTAATTTACACCATGTGCAAAAATATCGAAAAATTCTGGAAAATTTACATATTCTGAGATAAATACACAAGGAATCATTTTTTATCGATGAATACATATTTAATTATGAATTGATGTAGCCGTTACTTGGTTGAAACCCATAACAATATTGAATAAAGTATAAACTTTAAAATAAAACACACTTGGCTTAAGTTTCACTATATAAAACATAATTAGATACTGCATTTAGCAGTAAAGCAAAGTCGACATGTTTCCAGTTATGAACTCATTATCAAGACTGACTATAGGAGAGTATTACATCTTATTTTATAAAATAGAAAATAGCAAAGGTGATACCTCAAAATCAACTTGTTCGTTTACAAGGGGTAATTGACCATTATGGACGGAACATATTTCGAGAATTTCAAGAAGGTCAAGGCGCTTTCCTTTGTTACCTGAATGTAGCAATTGGGTTTTGTTGAAATCCAGAAAATGATTAAATTTTATACAATGTTCGGAGAAGACAGTGGTATTTTTGTTTTGTAAAATTGACTTTTTATGTTCTTCAACACGAATGTTTATATTCCTTCCTGTTTGTCCAATATGGAAAGCAGGACATTCGTCGCAAAATATTTTGTAAACACCACTGTTTTCTCCGATGTTAGATTTCTCTTTATTATTGACCAAGAATGACTTCAAGTTTCTTTTATTTGTACAAATTGTTTTAACGTTATTTTTCGATAGTCTGTTACAAATTTTGCTACTAAAATTCGGTATTTTTGTTCTTCATTAGTAGTTTGCGTGGGGTATATTGAATGTAACAGATACTGTCTTCGTTTTTTCCCAATGAGCTTACCGATAAGACTTTCATTGTAACCGTTATTGGTGGCTAATTTGACGCGGCATTTCCACGCGGTGTTTTAGTTTTACATAAAATTTTCAGTATCTAGGGAAAAACAATTACAACATGAGATTAAATTAGAGTGGAGGGTAGGTAATCCTTCCAGAAAACTTGCTGAAACTACATCAGGTATTAAACATATTTAGGAGTGGAGAATGATTTAGGTCAATTTGTTCGTTCAGTATCAGATCAGAATTCTTATACCTGTTAATTTCTAGGGCTTCCCAAAAGTTTAATTTCAATCCTCTATTCTCTCTGTGTAAAATATGGAAATATTCATTAAATGAATGATTCTCATCATGCAAATGATTGGAATAATTAGAATCTCTCTTTTTGTTTGCAAAGCAGCGCTCATGTTCTTTAATTCTTTTTCCGAAATTTCCAGCAGAAGGCACACATTACACTACGCTCCTCCCTAAATTAATTTCTTGTTGTAATCGCTTTTCCCTAGGTACTTAAAACTTTATGTAAAGCAAAGATACCAAGATTTTAGTATTTCATTATATATATATATCTATATATATATATATATCTATATATATATATATATATATATATATATATATATATATATATATATATATATATATATATATATATATATATATATATAGGAACAATGAAAGTTTAGCTCTGACAGGTTAATTTAATTAATTCTTATAAATGAATAAAAGTATAAAATTGTACGTTTCGGTGGTACATCCACCTTCTTCAGCACTCGATATATAAATCACAACCAACCTGTAGAACGTATTATCATGAGTAATGCCGATATATCCGACGATAGGGTACACAATCTTGAATCTAACATACATACATATAAAATCAATTAATACAATAATTTCGTCAAGAACATCACAATAAAATCAAACTTAATCAACTAACATAGACACATTAAAAACAAACCGTCTGTCATATAGTATGTCATGTCATTTGTCTTGTCATTTATTTTCTTCTTTATGTTCGTGTATCTGGTCTTGTCAAGAGTGGAAGGCAGGGCCGGCCTAAGGGGTGTGCGAAGTATGCAGCCGCACACTCAAGCCTTTTGGAGGGGCATTAAATTGACCAATTTTTGTAAAAAAAAAAATAATAAATTTGGAAAACTTTTAGAAACTGATTTAAATATTGGGCAGAAATATTTAAACTATACTCGCCGGCATATCATTGGAAGCTTGGACACTAAACAGCTGTACAGTAGAGGGGAGCCTCTACACCCCTCGCCCAGCGTCGTTGTCAGTTTGTGGATTGAAAAATTAATTCACACAGCTAAAAATCCCAAGCTTCCAATGATTTGCCGCCGACTATAGAAGGAATTTTGTCTTAAAACTATTACAGTTAAAATTCAAGATAAAACCGAAGATCTACCCGGCTACCCCAATGAGTTCTGAAATACAGTAAGTCTGATACACTTGACCAAGGTCCAAGGTCAGTAGAACAGTCGTCTCGTGGCGGGACGCGGAAAGTGTTGTGACTCATCTTCCTGCCCCCCTCAACCCGGCTTTGCTTTTCTAGCCAATTGGCGTCTGAAATTAAGATCGTAGCGCCGGAACGGCTAATATCGGTACTAGAGCATGGGCCATTAACGGATTGTTTACATTGTTTGTAATGGAATTTACGTTCATTTCATTTTAAGTTTTCGAACGTTTAGCTTCGTAATTTGTGTTATTTTGGACTTCGTATTTTCCAGTGGTTCATTGTGTTTCGATTGAGGACAATATTATCTCTGTTCAACAGTAGATAACCTACCTACATCAAGTTTTTATCATTGAACATGAAAATCAATAATAAAATAAAGGAGAGGACGAATAAATTAATTGGTTAGAGGAACTATGCATACTACATGAAAAGGCAGTATGATAGAACACCTTTTTATTTAAAAAGTAAAAAAACTTTCAAAAGCTTCAAGAAAACATCTCTGACATGTCTAGTTTCATTACCAACTGAAGAGGTTTTGAGTATAATGTACAAAACTAAGTACTTACCAGCAAAACTGAAAGAAACAACATGAAATAAAAGAATTAACATGAATACTCTACTTAAATGATTTGAACGTAATGAGTTATTATATTTTTTGAATTTTCCTGACGTATAGCAGCTCTCCTATACCTTAGAAGTACGGTGGACTTCTAAGAGTCTGATTCTTTTTATAGAATATCTGTTTTTCCTGGTTATATAATTGAATATTTTAGTTTTTACCTAGCTATAGAGTCAAGTTTTATTTCATATTCTTGATGTTATGATAAACTGTTATTTTGGTTTTGCAAATAATGATTATTTATTATTATTTTAATAGTATATCTGGTTGTTATATGAAAGAAAATACAATAATCTAGAATCTCTGGATGATGGCTCAGGTTCAGATCCGATAAAAGTGGAAGAGTTTCGTTGGAATAGCATTGGACTTCAAAAACCCTAAGTTTTCGGTAAGCTGAAAATTGCACATTATCAGTTGGTATAATTCAATATGGAAAAATCTACCAACTTACTGCGGGGAAAATAATTATTCTGTTGTAAGTTGTAAAGAACAACTCTCTTATGTTCACAAGAACAATGAAGAGTTAAGCTTTCATTAGTTTATTTGACATAATAGTGGTTAAAGTACAAGGAAGAGTACCTACTGAGCATATCAAGTCAATCAATAATGAATCAAATTGTCATACATAAATTTAATGTTCTACAAGGTGCAAAAGTGCACAATAACTGTGTTTTTGGACCTTAAATTTCAAAAAATTTCAGACCCTCCGGCAGGGGCATAAAATTTGAGTTTAGCACACTTGCAATTTTCGCCTTAGGCCGGCCCTGGTGGAAGGTATGTCTGACTTAGTTGTTTAATGTCTTTTCTGTCATTTACCGTGTTTTCTAAGTTTAATTGTATATGAATCATTTCCAAAAACTCCCTTTGTTTTTGTTTTGCTTCCACTCCTAATATCACAGTTTGTTCATAGTCAAATGTGTGCCCTGTTGTAGTATGATGTTTGTTGAGAGCGGTAGTTGCGTTTTTAGTGTATTTATGTGCGTTTAGTCTATCCTGTAGTCTCTGTGAGGTCTGTCCGATGTATCTCTTATCACAATCCTTACATGGTATACTGTATATTACATTGGACTTTTTGTTTGTGGGTGCAGTCATCCACATATCGTCTTAGACGATATGTGGATGACTGTTTGATGACAATTTTATTGCTCTGTCTATATAACCGATGACTGTACCTTTTTCTTGTGTGATATGATGGTTAGAGTGGAAATCTAATATGCGGTCTGTGTTTTGTTTTCTTTTATGCCATTGTGTTAGTATTTTGTCTTGTTGTTTTAGCAATGTCATATCTAAAAAGTCCAGTGTATTATTTCTTTGTTCTTCTATTGTGAATTTAAGTAGTGTGTGAATGTTATTAAAGTCATGAAGGATATCCTGAATTATGTCAGGTGTCGTGATTACCAAACAGTCATCCACATATCGTCTAAGACGATATGTGGATGAATGCACCCACAAACAAAAAGTCCAATGTAATATACAGTATACCATGTAAGGATTGTGATAGGAGATACATCGGACAGACCTCACAGAGACTACAGGATAGACTAAACGCACATAAATACACTAAAAACGCAACTACCGCTCTCAACAAACGTCATACTACAACAGGGCACACATTTGACTATGAACAAACTGTGATATTAGGAGTGGAAGCAAAACAAAAACAAAGGGAGTTTTTGGAAATAATTCATATACAATTAAACTTAGAAAACACGGTAAATGACAGACAAGACATTAAACAACTAAGTCAGACATACCTTCCACTCTTGACAAGACCAGATACACGAACATAAAGAAGAAAATAAATGACAAGACAAATGACATGACATACTATATGACAGACGGTTTGTTTTTAATGTGTTTATGTTAGTTGATTAAGTTTGATTTTATTGTGATGTTCTTGACGAAATTATTGTATTAATTGATTTTATATGTATGTATGTTAGATTTAAGGTTGTGTACCCTATCGTCGGATATATCGGCATTACTCATGATAATACGTTTTACAGGTTGGTTGTGATTTATATATCGAGTGCTGAAGAAGGTGGATGTACCACCGAAACGTACAATTTTATACTTTTATTCATTTATAAGAATTAATTAAATTAACCTATCATATACATCTATATATACATATATATACAAAAAATTGATATACTTGGTATGATTTCGCCATATATAGTTGCACAATAAAATATTTGTTTTCACATACTTTGAAGAGTGGAGATAAGTTTGTATAATTAGCGAAATCCTATGTTTATAACAATCGCCGTTTGATAATAAATGTTTAGGTTATATATATTGAAAGCTAACGTATCTTCCTCAATATGAACCCCTTTTTTGATTAGTTTTTTTTTGTTTCATTATATATCATTCTCTACAACGTTTTTGTAAAGTTAGCATTCTTTTCTTTATTAAACAATTATTTATAGCTATTTTATGCCTATTTACTTATTTCTAATTATGTGCAAATTATTTACTTTTTCTACTATTTATTTTAAGTGAATTTGAATTATGAAAGCAAATAATATATTTTTAAAAAGCAGCATATTCAAACACAAAAATCTGTTAATTCGTGTATTTTAATTTTACGTTGGCGGTATTCAGAACAAGTACTAATCTGTATTTTAACGAAGTCCCAACTCTGCGGCCCTGTACAACAATTTTCATAAGAATTTCGCGTATTTTTCGGCGAAGTGAACAAAATGTGAAACTTATATTCAAAAGTTATTTTTCCATTAGGGCATATGAATTTTCTTCGATTAATTCAGGTCAATTGAAATGTGCGCTTCTCCCTACTTTCTATCCAAGATTTTCATCGCATTTAGGGAATTAATCCCACGAAATCCTATATCATCGAAAATGTACAAGGACTTTTCACTTTTCATTTTCTGCTTGCCTAACAAATTTTTTGGTCTGATCACTGTTGAAAATTTTTGATTTCTTTGCTCTTTAACGTTCATATTATTTCACTAAGTTACATTTATTTTAATGAAATCTTCATTTTCTTGAAAAAAAAAAGGAAACACACGTGTTTCATTCCTCCCTGAAGTATGTGTCAGGGAGGCGGGCAGCTTGAGTTTGGGATTAACTCCTTCAGCCAGATCAGAGGATACACTTGTAGGTACAAGTGCATTAAGGATAGGTGAGACGGAATATTTATGGAACATAGGAAGTGTGGGTAGGGTTCAGAGGATTAATACTGGCCCAGCATTCGCCTTATAAGTTTGCCAGCAGTGACTTACATTACCATGAGGAAACCTCTGAGAAAAACTCATGGCAGGTCAGTCGGCCCCGGGGTTTGAACCCGAGACCTCCCAAATACTAGCCAGCGTACCTAACGTACCCGACTAACTAGCTTGGTTCATTTTCTTGAAACTCTACATGCTTCAATTTCTTGAAACTCTACATGCTTTTATAGTTTTAAAAGGTCAGAATTAACAATAAGATTTTCTCTGATGCAAAACACTTTTACTATGAAAGAATTATCATTTGTTACAAAACATTAACAGATTACAAATAAACTTCACGTCTTTTTTTTGAAAACCTATTATTGCTTCAGAGCACACACTAATTTTGAAAAAATTGGAGATTGAAATCAATATTGAAATAATTATCAGCTAAGTTTATATAAAATGAGTACCTAATCATTTTATAGAATATTTGATAATAAACATGAACAGTAAAAACTATCACTTATTTCTATCATCAAGAAATCAACGCATTTAAAGCGTTTTAGATGTTTTGGAAGGTCTTGTAGGTTTAGGGATCGGCGGAGGGCACTCAACTTTGAATTCACAGCATTCTGGAAATATTTTATCGAGTGCGTAGATGGCATAACATGGTGGCTCTACAATTAACGGCGAACACCTGAAAACATTGAAAATTTATTGAAAAAAATCCAAGATAATAAGAACATCAGATATATAAAACCATTCATCCGGTTTCTTTATATCATTGATTGAATAGAAAATTCAAATTTCAATCTGATTCAACTAAATTTTGAAAAATAAAAATTCGTTGTGAAATTAGTTCTTCGTGCTCTAAATAAATATAAACAAGAAAAGAGGTTCCATTTGACACCCGGTTAAAACGAACATCCTTTCTCTTTATATTACATAGTAAATAGAAGGCATAATGAAATTATGTAAAAACGTTTAAGAGTAATAAAATGAAAAAAAAGTCATAAATATTTATACGAATATTTAAATATTACTTCCAGCGCAAATGGAAACTGTTTAAAACAATAATCTTTTTAGAAGAGCAAATTTAATTCAGAATTCAGTAGAATAAAAACAACAAATCTCATTAGGGTCATGTTCAATGTAACATCATTGCTGATAACGATATTATCATAAAAACATAGAATGTGACCAATTAATAACTATGCTATCACAATTTTCGAAATATATGTATTATAATGCATAATTACGAAATATTTTCGAAATTATTTATATAGGTTTATATATATATATATATCTATATATATATATATATATATATATATATATATATATATATATTCAATATATATATATTATATATATATTTATATATATATATATATATATATATATATATATATATATATTACTCTGTAAAAATTATTGTCGATAATTCGTATTAAAATTGTGGCCAACTCATTGAGACGTTATGAAATTAGTAAATTGGTAGACTGAACTGGATAACAGAGAATATATTTCAATTTCAAACAACTTTTTTCACTAAAATTTTTCGATATCTTGCATAGTAATGTCAGTTTACTGTATAGTTAGTTTAGAATATTGTCCAATTCTCCCTTAAACGCACGCTACTGGTAAAAACTGCTATGTGCGTATTTAATCAAATTGAATGAATGTTCTTTTGTGTAGAATAAAATTTTTTGAGAAACCATTAGTTAAAAAGTTATCCATACGGTTAAAACATTCAGGCGGACACTGTATATACATTTTCTTTAATTAATCATTTCTATTCGTGATTATCATTATAGGTACAGATTAAAAGTAATAATTGCAATCAATTGTTCGCTTCAAAATCATACATTATCTTTAATAAATAACCAATAACTTCAATATAAAATACCCATTTCTCTTTCTATATTCAAAAGAAAATATTTTACATTGTTCTTAAATCACATATCTAATGTCTCCGTGTATGAAACTAAATATGCCTCCCTCGGTGAAAGGTTTGCTCTTCAAAATATATATAAATACGGATATATATATATATATATATATATATATATATATATATATATGCGATAAGGAATTTCTATCCAAAATATTTTCTATTTTCCACTTACCTTTTTATTTCATACTGCCCATTTTTATTCCCCAGACATTTTACCATCTGGCAACTTTTACCTGCCCTCACAAACTCTTTATTATCGAACAAACCTAGATCTTCAATATAACATTTTCCTGGATTATCTAAAAATGAAATTATTTTTGGTTATTAGGTAAATTATTTCATTATTCTTTTAGGAGAATGTATTTTCAATTTTCACATTTATCATTATTATATGACGCGTATCTCTGCAACAGTGTCTTCATCAGAAAATCCGTCAATGAAGCTTTCCTTTTTGGTGGCTTCAGAAAATCTTTATTTAAAGTTGTTTTATCGATAATTATATGAGATGGTATTAGAATTATACTTCTAAATCTTACATTTTTGGCAAAATGATCATATAATGAAAGACCTTTGAAAAATTGTTGGTTCTAGTTTACAAATCATTCCTTCACGGTTTTGTCAAGAATCTATATACCTAATAATATCAACTTAGTGGAAGTTAAAACTCAATATTTTGGTACATAGTTCTAAACGAGATTTGAATCAATAATTCAATGAAAGAATAATAAGATATACCTACCTTTAATTTCGTCAATGGGAGAATCGAAAACTAACACTCGATCGACATGAATAACAGCAGTGACTGATACTAAAAATAAACCAAACAGTACAATTTTACCACTATTCATCTTGAATCTTTAGAGGATACTGATGAGACCTCATTATATTCATCATAATATAATGATTGTGTTTATCCGTTGGTTATTAAGTTATTGTTTTTTAATATTTAATAAATGATAACCTAATGAATGTTTCGATAAAAACCAAGACACTGTTGTTAGTAACTTGGATGTAAAATTGAATCGTGAATTTAACAAAATTAATATATAAAATTACTTCAATGAGTATCAGTAAAATAGACTAGGAATTCAGTTATATTGAATAATATTGAACTCGGTAATACTGACCGCACAAATTTTTTAAAACTTGTAAACGGAAATTGTCATTGATATTCTTGTGTAAATGGACTGGAAAAAGAATAAGTAGTTTATCTCAAATAAAAATTCAATATAAATTTAAATAATAAATTCGAATTATTATTATGAAGCAATTTCTCCCAACAAGATGAGCATAGTTTGTTCCGGGGTTTAATAGTATATTATGATATTAGGAGAATAAGTGATACTTTATGTGCTGAGCGTGGAAAGTTTGTCTGACGAACGTAGTGAGTCAGACAATCCATGCGAAGCACATAAAGTATCTTATTCTCCGAATATCATATACTATTTTTTCTTCAAACGTGCATAATTTCATTCGAAATAAAACAATAAAAGGAAACGAATTTTTTAATAAAGATAACAAGATTGAATCTTTAACTTATTTCACTGTATATTTTGCCTTTTTCGTATCGTTGTCATGGATACGTACTTGTTTGACATCCATTAAAACAAATATTTCAAATTCGGTGAAGAAAATGAGTTTAGAAATGTGTAATGATCCTCCCGGGGTGGTAGAGGCAGCTAGAATAGCTATACAAAACTTGCTGCCGACGAAATCTGCTGCAGTATATGAAGCTGCGTTTGTTAAGTTCAACAAATGGTGCAATGGAAAAAAAGTAGTGCAATACTCTGAGAACGTTTTGTTGGCATATTTTACCGAAATGGCACTGAAAATGAAGAGTTCTAGTTTGTGGGCTCATTATTCAATGATAAGGTCTGTGTTGAATTTGAAGCATAATGTGAACATTGAAAAATACAACAATTTGCGTGCATTTTTAAAAAAGCAAGGAGAAGGTTATAAGCCAAAGAAATCGAGAGTCTTGTCAAGGGAACAGTTCAGCAAATTTTTGTCTGAAGCCCCAGATGAAAAGTATTTGGCGATGAAGGTAATAAAATTACATTTTGTTTGTTTCACATTGTGCTAACCAACACTTAATTTTTTAGGTAGTTTTGATATTTGGAATATCTGGGGCATGTTGTTGCGATGAACTAGTGAATATGACAGTTGATGATCTTGAAGATATGGGATCTTTGCTGCTAATAAACATTCCCAACACTAAAAATAATAAGAGTAGAACCTTCAACGTCCTGGGTGATGAATATCTGAGCAAATATAGAAAGTACGTTAATTTGCGCCCTGCCGATTTTAGGGAACGACGTTTTTTTTTGAAATATCAAAATGGGAAATGTTATAAAGCTGTTATGGGTATCCATAAAATTGGTAGTGTAGCAAAAGACGTGGCATTGTATCTGAAGATTCCAAATTGGAAAGAATATACAGGCCATTGCTTAAGAAGAACTTCCGCAACAATGCTTGTTGATAATGGGGTGGATATCACTACGCTGAAAAGGCATGGGGGTTGGAAATCTGATGCAGTTGCCGAAGGGTACATCGAAGACTCTGTGCAAAGTAAAACCAAAATTGCTAAGAGAATTCTTCAACCTAGCTCCGCGGAAAATCTCGAACAATCTTCATTTAATGAACCCGATACAAGTAATGGATTTGTAAATGCCGTTCAGCCTGGAAAAGTTGTTATGAATAGTACTGATATTGCAAGAAGTGGAGGATTCTTAAATGATGCAAATCTTCATAATTGTACTTTTACTATAAATATTACGAATAAATAATAAATACCATTGTGAATAAATTCATAGTACTATAATGTGTTTATACGCTTAGGAGTATAAGTACTTATACTCCTAGTCATATAAATCACACTTAATGTCATTGAGGAACGTCACAAAAGTTATCACTTATATGACGTTTGAAGAAAAAAAATTATATATTAGATATTTATTTTATTAGGAGTATAAGGTATACATTATGTGACTGAGTAGGGATGTTCAAACGCCGAGCGTAGCAAGGCGAATTAAATCCCTGCGAGTCACATAATGTAAAACGATTTGCATTTGAAAATCGGAAAATTCGTAGATATTAAAAGTGTATATAATCTAATTATACCTCCTGTATTACAAATTAACGATGGACAAATAATTTGGCTTGAATCCATGGCAACTGTAAATAATGTCAGTAAATTAAATTTAATGACATCGATAATTTCATTTCTCGAGAAATATAGAGCCGTATTCAATTGTGCTAAGATACTGTAGTATAGCTGATGAATCTAGTATACCATCCACGCCACCAAGAGTTGCAGCAGCAGCAAAATTAGCAGTGCAGCAGCTATTACCAACAAAATCCGCGGCCGTTTACGAAGCGTCGTATCAAAGATTTCAAAGATTTCCGAATTATTGCCAGCGAGAAAATATAAAGAAGTATTCTGAAAATGTTTTATTGTTTCATAAAAAAATGGGTTACTTTATGTTTTATTTTAGATATATGAATATGATAAAAAAGATATGTGACATTATATAAGGTACCTGCATTGTTGCATTTCGAAAATAAGCCAATAAATTAAATTAAAGTTGAGCGGCGTATAAATGTTATACTCCACCGGAGTAGCTAAAAGTCATAAAAGTGACACTTTTACCTGATCCAAACATTCAGCAAAATTACCATTATCTGACGTTTGAAAAGAAATGTATATATATATATATATATATATATATATATATATATATATAAATATATTTATATATATATATATATATATATAATATATATATATATATATATATATATATATATATATATTATATATATATATATAAATATATATATATATATATGTATATGTGTTCAGAAAGATTTCCGCGGTCGAAGTATTTGAAAAACTTGGTTCACGGAATGACCGCGTAAAAGATTTAAAAAATTTAGTCGTTCCGTATTCTCAAAAAGAGCCGAAACGTCGAGATTTTTCAAATCTTTTACGCGGTTCATTCCGTGAACCAAGTTTTTCATATATGTATATGTATATATATATATATATATATATATATATATATATATATATATATATATATATATATATATATATATATATATATATATATATATCAGGGGCGGCTAGTCAAAGGAGGCTAAGGAGGCTAAGCCTCTTCAATAATATTCCGTGTATCACTAATATATTATATTGAATACTCAGCATTCAGCATATTCATATTAATCATAGAATTCTGAAGAAACTCTATCGCTGCATTAGAAAAGCAGGTTTTCATAACGTATCTAGTTCAAAAAAATCTATTCATTCTGTTATGATTTTTGCTCCAAATCCAAAAAAAAATTGCGCCCTCTATCGTGTAAACAATATTTATTTCCTCCTCCGGGGGTTTTACCCCCCAACCAATTTATATCGAAATAAATACCATTCAAGCAGGGGCGGCTAGTCAAAGGAGGCTAAGGAGGCTAAGCCTCCTCAATAATATTCCGAGTATCACTAATATATTATATTGAATAGTCAGCATTCAGCATATTCATATTAATCAAAATCATATTATTTTATGCACCTACCTTCCTTTCAACCTACATTATATAATATAATTTATTAATTACGATAGAAGGTATTTACATTTACTGCATTGCATTCATTTCAAGATTTGTGGCAACGCTGCGGAGGCATGGAAAGGTATAGTCTCAACGTTCATTATGCCTGCCACAGAAAAATAAACAACGGTGCAAATACTCCGAATGAATACTACATTGCAATAGAAAAGCAAAACACATGTAAATGGCAACACGGATAGGAACCCAGTCTTATACAATTTCGGCCAATCACAACTATAGAATTTCGCGTGACATCGAGTGAATTCGTTGGAAAGCATTAATTGAATCGTACGTAGTGTGATCGTAGTTACTAATGGCCGTGCAGCGTGTTTACTTATATTGCTCGCGTATTGTTTTAAAATGAATTTGGTTACTGAAATTAATTTCAAAAATTTCAATGGTGACTTAGTGGAATATTCGTTATCCCATAACTTTAGTGCACTAAGTTATGAAGATAAAGTTTTGATAAAAATATTGCGACCTACCCCTGAATTAAACAATTTGGTGCAGCGTAACACACAACAAAACCGCGGTTTTAATACAAGAAATTATGAGAGACATCCTTGCCTAACCGGATCACAGGTAAAAAATAAATTATTTTGTTGGCAGTGTTTACTTTTTACTAGTAAAAATGTCTCTGTTTGGGGCCGCTTAGGATTTGAGGATTTAATTCTATACCTAGTTGAAAGTGAGGAATTTTTCACCGATAAAGTAACTTTAAATACAGCACGCGGATTAATATCTTACAAGATAAGGAATTTATATATTTTTTAAACATCTTTAAATTAATTTTTGAACAAACAGAAATAGTTTTTCAAATCTTACAGCACAAGTTTTCAGATTTAATTTACTCACGAAATCGGCTCAAGTTTCTTTTGGAAAAAATTTCAGAATTTCGTGCAGAAGTTTATTTTGAAAAACCATTTTCTGTATTTCAAACTACTGATGATACGACTCAATTTAGCCCAAAACGAAAGAAATTCAGTTACGCAGATATGGGGCAGATATGGAGCTTCACTATAAGCAAATATTTTTATGAAATTTTGGATACTATTAGGGGTCAAATAGAAATAAGGTTCCCTGATTTGAAAGAACTGCATTTCTTCGACTTACTCAATAAAAATTTGTTTACCGGATTTTCGGCTAATTTTCCAGAGAACCTTTTGGAAAATTTATGTTAAAAATACAATTTTTTTGATAAGGTGCCCATAAAAAGTGAACTGTGTGTTGTTTATAATGACAATGAAATTTTGGGGCAAAATGAAAATCATGTGAGGACTATTAAATAACTTTTTGATAATGATTTGAATCAAGATTTACCCCAAGTTTATAAACTCTTATGTCTAATTGTTTCTATCCCGGTAACATCGGCTTCCGTAGAGCGCTCGTTTTCCACTCTTAAGAGGATTAAAACTTATTTAGGAAATTCAATGAGCCAGGATCGTTTGAAAAATATTAGTTTGTTGTCTATTGAAAAGGAATTGGTAAAACTTTTGGCGAAAGACAAAAAATTTTATGAGGATATTTTAGATCATTTTGCTAACGTTAAAGATCGCAGAATCCCGCTAATCTTCAAAAATATATAATAACTTTTTATTTGCTCTCACCAGCTGTTAACAAATTCGTTAAGTAGGTAGGTAGGTACCTATTTTGTGAAAGAAAAAAAAATTTGATGAATAGATGAATTGATTAATTGGCTGAGAAGAGTTTTTGTGAATATTGTAAATAGGAGTTGTAGGTCTCAAGGTAGACACTCGAAAGTGAAAACAAATTAATAGCTTAGGGTGCTTGTTTTACTTTGATTTTCTTTAAATTATAAGGCAGTTGACCTTGAAATCCTAAAAATTTTCGCCTATGGTGTATTTTTTTAACACCTCTTGTAGCCTCCTCAAACCAAAACCTCACGAGCCGCCACTGATATATATATATATATATATATATATATATATATATATATATATATATATATATATATATATATATATATATATATATATAAATATATTGAAACATTTACACCAAGTATCGGCCCAATCAATCCAAATATATAAATATATATATAAAGCTAGGAACACTCGTTCCAATATGCCGACAAGTTTTATTGTCATCATAAGGGAATGAGTGTCCATGAGGTTTTGTGCATAGATTTGATAATATGGACGCTATCAATTGTAATTATAATAAAATTCCAAAAAGTACATCATCCCGGTACTTTTAGCGTCGGTATGGGAGAAGTTCTTCTTCCTCTACTGCATGCTGCGTACCCAACGAGTTTTCCTAGCTTCATCTTAACCGGTCAGCAACAATTTCATCTCTCGTAGCTTGTATATATATATATATATATATATATATATATATATATATATATATATATATATATATATATAAAAGATAGATAGGCAGTTGTTAATACTTTAGTAGATAATACCATTTTTAGATTCATGAACATATTAGATGGCAACAAAGCAACTGTTAATTGCAGTTCACTTTCACAGAATGGTAATGAAAGACAGATAGGCGATTGTTGAATTTAGTTTATTCCTCAGAAATATAATAAAAGATAGTCAATTGTTACCTTATTCTATTATCAGAAATATATTGAATGGCCAATACACAATTGTTAATTTCCCTCAAATTTTAATAAACGATAAATAGGCAATTATTGAGTATAACTAACTCCTCAAAAATATAATAACAGACATGTGCTATCATATGCTTTGTTGGCATTAATCTTTTTTCAACCTCTTCACCATCATCAATATTCATTTTCTAACACTATTTTTACGACAACTATGCGGAACATCAAATGAATAACGATTTTTAAAAATATTTATTTATGAAACAAATTAAGGAATACTTGAAATCTTATTTATTTTGATATTTACATTCAAATTCTTACAATTACTAGTATAATAGACAATAATAGTGTTTCAATTCATTTGAAATAGGTACTTGGTATATTTAATGGACTGTTGGTACCTGAAAGTGGAAAGAAATTAAGTTTTCTTTTTCCTGCGATCGGTTTTTTGTAGAAAGTACCTTCAGCTTTTCATTGTCTGCTCGTCTAATGAATTGATTGGTCTGATCACTGATGAAAATTTTCGATTTCTCTTTATAACGTTAATATTCTTTCAGTAAGTAGGTAACATTTATGTCAGTAAAATATTTATTTTCTCGAAACTCTACATGCTTTCATAATTTTTTAAGGTCAGAATCAACAATAAGATATTCTTTCTTGCAAAACACTTTTACTATGGGAAAGTTATCATTTGTTACAAAACGTTAATAGATAAATAAATTTCACTTCATTTTTCTGAAAACCTGTTATTGCTTCAGAGAATAGGAGAGTTACAAATTTTGAAAAATCAGGAGAAGTAGAAACAAATTTTTTCCTTGATATACTGAGATAGTTAACACTAACTACAAAAACATCATCAGTCTGTCATTATGATATTGCCTAGATGTCTGCGGTTAACTGAGAGTATTGATTTCTTCAAAAAGCATCTTTATAAAGATCTTATTGATTGTGAACTATATTCTATTAATCAGTTTATAACTTCCTGTAATATTTAAAGCTATTTCTCTTAGGTTTGAATTCTCAAACCTTTTTCTTTTCATTAGTTCCATTTTGACTTGCTTCATTTGTATTGAGAATACTTATTGGGATAAATAATTGGTGTTGTATTGTATAAAGAAGAATAAAAACAACCAAATTAAGAACACTTAACAGCTGAGCTAGTGTAAATTAGAGTATTTATTCATTTCATTGATGCTTCAATAATAAACATGAACAACATTCATAACTACTACTTAATTATCTCAATTTTGAATTCACAGCATTCAGGAAATGTTTTATCAAGTGCATAGACGGCATTATATGGTGGCTCTACAATTATCAGTGGACACCTGAAAAAATTGAAAATTTTTCAAAAAAAGGAGAACAAAAAATCATTATGTTAAAAACATTCTTTAGATAACTATATATCAATGATAAAATAGAAGTTTCAAATATTTATTTGTCTCAACTATACAGTTTGAAATAACAATTAGTTAAACCTTTTTCTATATTATATATATATATATATATATATATATATATATATATATATATACCTCGATTTTATTATTCACAGGCAACAACAATTCAAAAAAAAAAAAAAATATATATATATATATATATATATAAAGTAGAGTAATTCAAAAACAAATTATTAAAACAAGCTTGTTTCCAACTTCACTTTTGGTGAAATATTTTTTTTATATAAAATTTATTATGAAATACATTATGTGCCTTTAGGTATTTCCATCATTCAAACGCTGCTCTATTGATATACAAGTTAAAGTATAAAACACATTTGGCTTAAGTTTCACTATATAAAAATATTTAGATACTGTATTTAACAGTAAAGAATAGTCGACATGTTTCGAGTTATGAGCTCATTTCAAGACTGGCTACAGGAGAGTATTACATCTTATTTTATAAAACAGACAAAAGCAAAGGTGATACCTGAAAATCAATTTGTTCGTTTACAAGGGGTAATTTACAATTATGGGCGGAACTTATTTCGAGAATTTCAAGAAGGTCAAGGCGCTTTCCTTTATTACCTGAATGCAACAATTAGGTTTTTTGAAATCCAGGGAATGATTAAATTTTATACAATGTTCGGATAAGCCAGTGGTATTTTTATTTTGTGAAATTGACTTTTTATGTTCTTCAAAACGAATGTTTATATTCCTCCCTGTTTGTCCAATATAGAAAGCAGGACATTCGACGCAAAATATGTTGTAAACACCACTGTTTTCTCGGATTTTAGATTTTTTTTTATTATTGACCAAGAATGACTTCAAGTTTCTTTTATTCGTACAAATTTTTTTAACGTTATTTTTCGATAGTCGGCACATAATTTATTTGGAAGTATTTTTGTTCTTCATTAATAGTTTGTGTGGGGTATATTGAATGCAACAGATTCTTTATTCGTTTTTTGCAAATGATCTTATCTATAAGACTTTCATTGTAACCGTAATTGGTGGCTAATAATTCAATTGTATCAACTTCGGTATGAAAATTTGTTTCCGATAATGGAATAGTCAACAACCTATGTATGAACGGATGAAAAGCACTGGGTTTTATTTTATTGTGTTGGTTACTGTCGCTGTGAATTGAAGTATCTGTGAAGGTTGGTTTTCTATAAATGTTGAAAGTAAGAGAATTCAAATTCCTAGCAATCTGAACGTCTAAGAAATTTAAGATACCGTTTTCGTTTTCTACTTCTTTTGTAAATTGAATCGAGTTGTAGAAAGTATTTGTATATTTAAGAAAATTATCTAACTGCCTATCTATACCGGTCCAATTACAAAAAATATCATCTACATAACGCCTCCATAATGAAACGTTAGTAATTAAATTATTATCAGAATTGAAAATTTTTTCTTCTAAGTTATTCATGAAAATTTCACTCAACAAAGGCGATAACGGTGATCCCATGGGCAATCCATCTTCTTGTTTGTATAATATATTATTATATTTGAAATAAATCTGTTTCAAACATAAGTTTAAGGCAGACATTGTTTCGTTGACTGCCTGAGTTGTTAAATTTGGGTTCATCTCTAGATATCGCTTAACAATATTTTTACCTTCTTGAGTTGGCGTGGAAGGAAATAAGTTGATAACGTCAAATGAAATTAATTTAGCATTTAAAGGAATTTTGATATTCTTAAGATGATTAACTAACTGAATATAATTTTCAATGCTATACTCTGGATTGAATTGAATTAAGGTGGGTAATTTCTTATTCAAATACTGACATAATTTATATATATTTCAATCTAAGTTATTGATATACAGGTGTTGAAATTTCAAGATTTTGTAGGTTTTTTCTTTATAGGTCCTGCAGCTTTGGAGGTACTCATTCGAATTTTGAATAAAGGTAGGTTACGCTCTAGGACTGTTCGGATGGAGTGAGACTATATAGAGAGATAATTTTTCAAGGGTTATGCCCACTTTCCTCACCTTGAACTTTTTTTGCGATGCGCAGCTGGTAGATTTTAAAATACAAAATGAAATATCTAATTTGTTCAGAAACAGGATCAAAGGAGGAATTAGCGAATTCCTTTTTCATTGTGTCAGTCGAATTTCCATTCTCTGCTTACCTTTTTACTTCGTATTGCCCTTTTTCATTCCCAAGACATTTTACCATTCGACATCTTTTACCCATCCGCACGAAGTCTTTATTATCGAACAAACCTAGTTCTTCAATATAACATTTTCCTGGATTATCTGAAAATTAAATAATTTTTCGTTATCAGGAAAATTATTTCATATTTTTAGGAGAATGTATTCTCGGCTTTCACATTTATTATTATATCTTAGATAATCTGGGATATTCTGAAAATCTGTTCATTTAGGTAATATTGTGTGAATAATTTCATTATTTCAATTGTTTTCGAGGAAAATGTATTTTCGATTTTCACAATTATATCATATCTATGAGGCGTATCTTTGTAACAATGGCTTCATTAGAAAGAACCGTCTGGAAAGCTTCCATTTTGAAGGCTTCAGAATATCTTTAATCAAAATTATCTTATCGGTAATTATATGAGATGGTTCTGAAATTCTATTTATAAATCACGTAAGTGAATAACGAAAATTCTTCAATAAATTAAAATTATCGAAGAATCTTCCAAAGGAGCTAGTTATATGTGTTCCGCGAAGGGAAATACTTCCTGACCTGAAGATGCCTACTTTACAACGGGCTTGAAGTATGATCGATTTGCCCCCTTCTTAATCTTTTCAAAATTACCGAAATACCTGACTATCAGTTCAGAATGGGTTTTTCCTTTTCTAATAATTATTTGTAACCATCTTTGTATTTACCCCTTCTACATAATTTGTCATTTCTTGTTTTCGTTATAACAGAGAATCGTAGTTAGTTTGCCATTAGCATCTGAAGAAGGTGAAGTTCCACCGAAACGTGCGTCATGCATTATTTCTTATAATAAATGTGTAAATTGTTATTTTTAACCATTGTTTTAATATGTTTATTAATTTACACCAAGTATCGGCCAAATCAATCCAAAATTTACAAATCAATGTCCTGGAAAAAATATTAACGGACTGGGCATTCAATATGCGTAAGCAGAATAGTGATGAGTACAAAGAATTTACTGTTAAAACGATTTGGAACGTAACAGCTAAATTACTGATGGAAAAATATTTTACTGAATACAATATCAATTTTAACCCTTTTACTGATATTGAGATCAAAGCAGCCAGAGATGCGAAAAATGCCAAGAGAAAACAACTACAATCAGATCCAGAGAAGCGAAAGGAAAGTGCAGTTTTTCTGAAGTACGATGAATTCCAAAATATGGTTCGTGGTTGTGGCGAAAACACTGCAGATGGTTTGCAGAAAAAGGTATTTTTTGTTTTTGCTTTTGAATTAGCTTGGAGTGGTGGAAAAGGACACAAGTGCTTAATTTCGTACTTCAAAAAAGAAGAAAACAACGTAGGTGAAAAAACAGGAAGAATTATTCACGATCCTGTGTTTACTAAGACGACACAAGGAGAAGAAAAACCATGCGCTCCATTGAAATGGCTACTAAACAATAAAGTCAATCCTGATTTGTGTCCAATTCGACTGTACAAAAAGTTCCTAGAAAAGCGGGTTGGAATAAAAACAAAACGACTCTTTCTCACTGTAAATCCCACTTAGAAGTTGAATAGAAAATGGTACAAAGATATTCCTGCTGGACGAAATACAGTGAGCAAATGGACTGTTCTACAAGCCAAAGCTTCTGGTTTAAAAACAGATAATATCAAGCTTACTAACCATTCGTTACAAGCTACGGCCGTCTCCCATCTCTCAAAAAAAAGTGGTTGGCGAGCAGCAACTTATGAAAATCACGGGCCATTCAAATTCAATTATGCCATATCTTCAAATGGATGAAGATCACCATGAAGAAATAATCGAAAAAATGCGCGGCAATGACGTATCACAGGCACAGCGGTCTGAAACATCCTCTTCAGTTGTTAATGCACCGATAGCTGCATTGTCTAACCATAATTCTTATAATAATTGTGTATTTCACTACAGTTCCAGCAACTTTTGATTAAGTTCAACATTGAATAAATAGTTTCTCCATATTTTTACGTATACTTTCATGATATATAAATTGAAAATTACAAAACAAACATATTTTTGCGTCTCTTCTTTTCTTCCAGTTACGGGATGGTTATTGATGACAAGCTAAAAATTTATGAATTACTAACGTCAGTTTGATAAGTTGACAGTTCATTCGAGAAATATTCCCCCGAATTACACTCGTGCATCAAAATAACCGGATAATTTCGCATTCCAGCGTGTTGTCTTTGAAAAACTGCATTCGGTCATTTTCATATTTTGGAGAAAGAGCCCTCCACCTTCGGTGTCGGGCTCTTTCTCCAAAAATGAAAATGAACTCATGCAGTTTTTTGACAACACGCTGTCATGCAAAATTATCGATAATTTTGATTCAGTTGTGCAATTACTTACGACAAATATATTTTACATGAATTGACTATTCCACTTCTGAATCTTACATTTTTGGCAAAATTGTGAGACCATTAAAAAATTCATTGTTCTGGTTTACAAATCATTCCTCGACAGTTTCGTCAACATTCTATATAATAACGTCAATTTAGTTGGAGAAACGTGGAAAAAGGGTCAAAACCCAAATAGGCCAAGCTACAGAGATTTGTAGGGAGCATTTTGTGTAAAAAGTGTTAAAAGAAAACCAGCTGCGCCATTGTTTTTAAAATAATTCCATATGATATAGTGATATGTTTTTCACTCGACTTTATTATTTATAACTTTGTTATTAAAAATTTAATGAAAAAAATCGTTTTTTTAGTTTTTTGCTTATAAAAATGAAATTTCCAAAGTAATCGTGATGGTGTCAATAGACTAATTGTAGAAAATGAAAAGACGAAGAAAATGAGAGTTTAAGAGAAAATCGGAAAAACCGTCCAAAATGCAGTTTTTTCAAAAATTTTTAACTCGGTTATTTTTTGAGTTGTACCGTAGATCCTCCGGCCAGTATAAGTTATTGATATAAACTTCATTTGTGCGAAGATCAGGAACTTTCCGATGCATAGTTTTTGATCTGTGGCCATTTGATTATGTTACTATGCAATTTTCCAGCAGACCTGAATGCGACAGGTATGGTCCGATTTCAATTTACTAAAAAGATTTTGAAAGTAGAATTCTCATAGTTCAAAACGTTCATCTTGGTTGATGACGAAAAACGGCCGAGCGTGAGAGAGTAGTTGACGAGTGGGGGTAGAGCAGCAGGCAAGGAGAAGTATGACATTCGAAAGCGTCGGCATTTTGAACATGACAGTAATTTCTAAACGTTGTCAGATAATAATTTTAAACCCCCACTCTTCAACTATTCTCACGCGCTCGGCCGTTTTTTGTCATGTTCAGCTTTATTTTTAACATATTTCTCAGCGTTTCTATGAAAAACCAAGATGAACGTTTTGAACTATGAGAATTCTACTTTCAAAATCTTTTTATTAAATTGAAATCGGACCATACCTGTCGCATTCAGGTCTGCTGGAAAATTGCATAGTAACATAATCAAATGATAACAAATCAAAAACTATGCATCGGACAGTTCCTGATCTTCGCACAAATGAAGGTTATATCAATAGCTAATACTGGCCGGAAGATCTACGCTACAACTCAAAAAATAACTGAGTTATGAATTTTTGAAAAAACTGCATTTTGGCTGGTTTTTTCCGATTTCCTCTCAAACTAAGGGTCTGATCGAGTCGTCCCACTTCTCATTTTCTTCGTCTTATCATTTTCTACATTTGTCTATTAACACCATCACGTTTACTCTGATAGTTTCATTTTTATAAGCAAAAAACTAAAAAAAAATAATAAAGTCGAGTGAAAAACATATCACTATATCATATGGAACTATTTTACAAACAATGGCGCAGCTGGTTTTCTTCTAACACTTTTTACATGAAAAAATCTCTGTAGCTTGGCCTAAAAGTTTTGTTGAAAGTTCTGAAAGAGATTTTAATTCATAATTTAATAAATGAGTAATTAAATATACCTTTAATTTTATCAATGGGAGTATAGCGAGCGTAATGATCCACATTTAAATTAGCAGCGACTGATACTAAAAATAAGGCAAACAGTACAATTTTACAACTATTCATCTTGAATCTTGAGAGGATACTAAAGATACCTCATTATATTTATTACTATAATATGATCATGTTTATCAATCAGTGCTCTAGTTATTGTTTTGAAACATTTAGTAAATGATAACTAAATGAATAATTGGATTAAAACAAGAACACTGTTGTTGGTACACTATTGCTAATGCGCAATTTAATTCAGAATTTAGCAAAATTATTGCATCAAATTCTTTTAACGAGATTCATTATAATATACAAGGAACTCAATAATTTTTGAGAATAGTCCACACAATTTTTTAAAATTTGAGGTATATTTTCATTAAAATTCTTGTGTAAATGAACTAGAGAAAAAAGGAATATATCTATTGCCAAAAATTATTTCGTATTCGAATTCAATATAAATACTGAATAAGTTTTATTATAGAGCTATCTTTGATAAAGTTCAGCATATTTCGTTCAGAGTTGAGGAAAAGTAGATATACAATTCAAAACTATGAAATATTCCACAGAAATAAATTGAAATGCGCATACTTCCTACGCTTCCTTATACATTTCTATCGCATTGTCGAAATTACTGCCAATAAGATCCGACAACCAGCATTTGATGAAACTTCGCAGTTATGCTTCACCCGGTTTGGATGGCTTAGCGACGCGTCTGCTGAAGGTCTGCGCTGGCTCACTTGCAACACCTTTGTCGTTGGTCATGCAGTCCTCATTTACCCAGAACTCAATACCTCCTGACTGGAAATTGGCATCAGTCACCCCTATCTTTAAAAAAGGTAATAAGCTCGATTCTAACAACTACCGTCCAATTAGCCTGCTGCCAGTGGTTAGTAAGGTTATGGAAGCCATTATCTCAGATGAGATGACCAAATTTCTTCTACAAGAACAAGTTATTCCAACACAGCAGCATGGATTTATCTCTGGTCGCTCAACTTTAACCAATCTCCTACACTGCGTTAATGATTGGACATCATCTCTAAACAGCCTGCAGCCCATTGACGTTGTTTATCTGGACTTCTCAAAATCTTTTGACCGAGTTCCCAAGCGAAGACTTTTGCCAAACTGGACCATTTCGGCATTCGTGGCTCCTTGCATCGTTGGATTGACGTTTTCCTAACAAGTAGACTATATAAAGTGAGAGTAGGTGACGCTTTTCCACGGGAAAGGATAGTGGAAAGTGCAGTTCCACAGGGATCTGTCCTGGGACCGTTATTATTTGCGGTCTACACAGTGATATTCCTTATTTTATTTCAAGCAAAATATCCTTGTACGCCGATGACGCAAAAATTTACGCCAATCCTCTCACAAACCAGTTAACGCTTCAAGAGGACTTGGACTATGTTTCTGCCTGGTGCTCTCAATGGTTACTTCCATTAAATTCAGAAAAGTGTGTCGTGCTCAGAATAGGAAAGAACAACCCACTCGCACCGTACCTTGTTGATGGTCAACCATTACTTTCGGTGTTTTCCTTCAACGACCTCGGAGTGATCGTAAACAGTACCTTATCTTGGTCCGATCGTATTACTTCGATCTGTAAGCGTGCGAACTCGAAGTTATATCTTATTCGGAAGTGCTTCTCGCGAATCTCTTTTCGGTCGTTCTGTAGACTCTACACTACTTATGTGAAACCAATTCTCGAGTACGCTGGTCCAGCGTGGTACCCCGACTTGGCTCGCGATAGGGAATGGAAAACGTCCAGAGAAGGGCTACTCGTATGCTCTTTGGACTGAGAAGACCCTCTTACGAAGAAAGACTTTCTATTTCTCAATTAACCTCCTTCGAACTTCGCCGCCACCGTGGTGACCTGATTATCAGATTTAAAATATTAAAATTCAATTTTGGAAATCTCGACATGATGTATACCGTTAATCGCGACGAACGTCTCAGAGGTCATCAGTTCAAGCTCAAGAAGGAAAACTTTTCTGCTAGGTCGAGGCAGAACTTCCTACCAAATAGGATTTTCGACAGCTGGAATAATCTCAGTGCAACCATTGTATCTGCTTCATCTACAAACACATTTAAAAACGGACTGGACAAATTTCTATCGGGGTAGATAATGGTTTTTTTTTCTCATTTTATAATATTGTATTTTCTTTTCATTTTGGTCTGTTGTAGAGATATTTTATTTTTATTTCTTTTTCAATTGTACATGCTAGTAGGTCAATTATTCTGTAATTTCTCTATTTTTGGGCATAATAGGGAACCAGAGAACTAAGATGTTAGTACACATCAAAATAAACACACTATTTAGATTCAATATTCTAATTTTCTCAGTGTCTTTCTCTAGAAATTCAATGTTGTTAGCCAGCTGCACTATTCTCTTCACTGTAATTCCCAAGAACCTCATTCAGGGAAATTTCTACGTTTCCATTACTGTCAGTTTTCTTCAGAGTTATGAAAATCATTTCACTAAAGTGTTATTCTTTTAAAGCGAGTGACTTTCCTGGATCATTTTCATTTATAAACTAGTGTTAGGCGAGAACAAAAACATTATATATATATATATATATATATATATATATATATATATATATATATATATATATATATATATATATCAAGGGCGGCTATTCAAAGGCGGCTAAGGAGGCTAAGCCTCCTCCTCAATAATATTCCGTGTATCACTAATATATTATATAAAATAGTCAGCATTCAGCATATTCATATTAATCAAAATCATATTATTTTATGCACCTACCTTCCTTTCAACCTACATTATATAATGGTATTTACATTCACTGCATTTCATTCATTTCAAGATTTGAGGCAACGCTGCGGAGGCATAAAAAGGTATATTCTCAACGTTCATTATGCCTGCCACAGAAAAGCAAACAACGGTGCGAATACTTCACTGCAATAGAAAAGCAAAACACATGAAAATGGCAACACCGATGGAGCCTGAGTCTCATACAATGTCGACCAATCACAACTATAGAATTTCGGGTAAAATCGAATGAATTCGTTGGAAAGCATTAATTTAATCGTAGTGTGATCGTAGTGACTAATGGCAGAAAACAGCTTGTTTACTTATATTGCTAGCGTATTGTTTTAAAATGAGTTTGGTTACTGAAGTTAATTTCAAAAATTTCAATGCTGACTTAGTGGAATATTTGTTATTCCATAACTTTAGTGCACTAAGTTATGAGGATAAAGTTTTGATAAAAACATTGCGACCTACCCCTGAATTAAACAATTTGGTGCAGCATAACAGACAACAAAACCGCGGTTCTAATACAAGGAATTATGAGAGACATCCTTGTCTAACCGGATCACAGGTAAAAAATAAATTATTTTGATGGCAGTGTTTACTTTTTACTAGTGAAAATGTCTCTGTTTGTGGCCGCTTAGGATTTGAGGATTTAATTCTATAGTTGAAAGTGAGGAATTTTTCACCGATAAAGTAACTTTAAATACCGCACGCGGATTAATATCTTACTTACAAGATAAGGAATTTATATATTTTTTAAACATCTTTAAATTAATTTTTGAACAAACAGAAATAGTTTTTCAAATCTTACAGCACAAGTTTTCAGATGTAATTTACTCCCGAAATCGGCTCAAGTTTCTTTTGGAAAAAATCTCAGAATTTCGTGCAGGAGTTTATTATAAAAAACTATTTTCTGTATTTCAAACTACTAATGATACGACTCAATTTAGCCCAAAACGAAAGAAATTCAGTTACGCAGATATGGGGCAGATATGGAGCATTACAATAAGCAAATATTTTATGAAATTTTGGATACTATTAGGGGTCAAATAGAAATAAGGTTCTCTGATTTGAAAGAACTGCATTTCTTCGACCTACTCAATAAAAATTTGTTTACCGGATTTTCTGCTAATTTTCCAGATAACCTTTTGGAAAATTTATGTCAAAAATACACTTTTTTTTATAAGGTGGCCATAAAAAGTGAACTGTGTGTTGTTTATAATGACAATGAAATTTTGGGGCGAAATGAAAATCATGTGAGGACTATTAAATACCTTTTTGATAATGATTTGAATCAAGATTTACCCCAAGTTCATAAACTCTTATATCTAATTGTTTCTATCCCGGTGACATCCGCTTTCGTAGAGCGCTCGTTTTCCACTCTTAAGAGAATTAAAACTTATTTACGAAATTCAATGAGCCAGGATCGTTTGAAAAATATTAGTTTATTGTCTATTGAAAAGGAATTGGTAAAACTTTTGGCGAAAGACAAAAAATTTTATGAGGATATTATAGATCATTTTGCTAACGTTAAAGATCGCAGAATCCCGCTAATCTTCAAAAATATATAATAACTTTTTATTTGCTCTCACCAGCTGTTAACAAATTCGTTAAGTAGGTAGGTAGGTACCTATTTTGTGAAAGAAAAAAAATTTGATGAATAGATGAATTGATTAATTGGCTGAGAAGAGTTTTTGTGAATATTGTAAATAGGAGTTGTAGGTCTCAAGGTAGACACTCGAAAGTGAAAACAAATTTATAGCTTAGGGTGCTCGTTTTACTTTGATTTTCTTTAAATTATAAGGCGGTTGACCTTGAAATCCTAAAAATTTTCGCCTATGGTGTATTTTTTAACACTCTTGTAGCCTCCCTAAACCAAAACCTCACGAGCCGCCACTGATATATATATATATATATATATATATATATATATATATATATATATATATATATATATATATATATATATATATATATATAATTTTGGTTGGTTCACTACAGAAGATTTTATATATCCCGCTACTTTCTTCAACCTTATTCTTTTCCTTATTATTTACCAAAAGTGACTTGATATTTCTTTTATTCGTGCAAATAATTATAATATCATTTTTCTTTAATCTATTACAAATTAGATCACTAAGGCGTGGTATAAAGTTAATAAAATGATATTTTTGTCCAGATCTTACAGCTGATGTGGGATAAATTCAACTTATCCCAAATCTTTTGTAGTGAATGTCTTTCTACATCGGTCAAACAGGTAGAAAAATACAAACCCGAGTAGATGAACATAGAAGGTCAATTCTATTTAATAAGAATACTACTGGTTTCTCGAAACATTGTATTCATAACAATCACTTCATAGATATGGATAAAACTAAATGTTTACACGCAGGTAATAAAGGAAAACGTCTTGACCTTTTAGAAGCTTTGGAGATAACCAGCTCTTTCAAAAATCAACAACCTATTGTGAATGATCAATTAGAATTCCATTTGTCCCCTCTCATTTCCTCAGTTTTATAAAAAATTTGCTTTCATCTCTCCTGTATTAATCTTAAGAATGGATTCACTACCCGAAACATGTTGACAACTTTTTGTTAATTTTTATTAATTTTCAATATATATTTGTGAAACAGTTAGCCAAGTGATTGATTTGAATTAATAATATATATATATATATATATATATATATATATATATATATATATATATATATATATATATATATATATATATATATATATAAACAAATAACCTGTTATTGCGAAGAAAAACGAATAAGTATATGATTAACCTTCTTTAGTTTTGCAAATCACGATGCAGATCAGTTTAAGCTATTGAACTTTTTTTCGGGAAGCTATTGAGAATTTAATAATACTAGAGCTACAACAGGATATTCATCTTGGAAACTGTTTTCGAAAAATATATAAGTGTTTCCGTCCCTTTATCTGGATGTATCAGTGGCGTCAGCACCATTAAATCATTTGTTAAAAGACCTTAATAGATTATAAATAATTTTCAATTCTTTTTTCTGAAAGAATATTATTGCTTCAGAGTAGAGGAAAGTTATAAATTTTGAAAAAATTGGAAATGTGAATTTTTTTTCCTAAATATACTTAGACAGTTCACACCACCTACAAAAACATAATTCTATGATATAAGGAATATTAGAAACAACCAAATTTAGAATAATTAGCAGTTGATCTAGTGTAAAATTGTGTATTGAATCATTTCATAGAGGCTTTGATGATAAACATGAACAACATTAAAAACTACTACTATATTCTTGTATCAAGTAATCAATTCTTTGATAACGATTGATATGGTGGTGATTCATAGCACTCAGTTTTGAATTCACAGCATTCTGGAAATATTTTATCAAGTGGATAGACAGCATAACATGGTGGCTCTACAATTACCTGTGAACACATGAAAAAATTAAAAACTCTTTTAAATAAAAAATGATAAGAACATCAGATGTTTAAAATATTCATTATATACCTATGTATAAATTATCGTAAGTATTCGCATCAAAATTACCGACGATTTTGCATGAGTCAAGAAACTGCATGAGTTCATTTTCATTTTCGGAGCACTACACCGAAGGTCTCTCCAAAATATGAAAATGACCGAATGCAGTTTTTCAAAGACAACAAGCTGTAATGCGAAATAATCCGGTTATTTTGATGACTGTAATTTTGGGGAATATTTCCCGAACAGAGACATGGTTTTAAAATAGGAATTACCATAGATACGTACGATGCAATTTATAGTAAGTAATTCCACGAGTGCATCAAAATTACCGATAATTTTGCATGACAGCGTGTTGTCAAAAAACTGCATGAGTTCATTTTCATTTTTGGAGAAAGAGCCGGAGGCGAAGGGCTCTTTCTCCAAAATATGAAAATGACCTAATGCAGTTTTTCAAAGACTACACGCTGGAATGCGAAATTATCCGGTTATTTTGATGCATGAGTGTAATTTGGGGGAATATCTCCCGAATAAACTTTCAACTTTTCAAACCGACGTTAGTAATTCATAAATTCTTAGCATGTCATCAATAACTGAACTATGCTATTATGCAATTATCGGTCTACAGTGGTGCAATTATCCCAGGGCTCTTCCGCTTTCTACAATGCAATTATATGAGATTTCGGACAGAAGGGAAATATTCAGTTATAATATCACAAGAGCATCGAAAATAATCGATTAAACATTCGAGTCACGAGACGTATTTTGCGAAACATCACGAGAGCGCAGCTCGAGTGATGTTTTGACACGAGGCGAAACACCAAAACGATTATACCACGTCGTCAAGGGTATATTCACGTATCAATACGCAGTAACTATGCAAAATTCACGGATTCTATTGGCTTATTCACACATGAAATATATAATCGATAGTAATATCCCTAGAACATTGATAATAGACTAGATAATTTTATGACAATCGAAAGTTCGTTTCTTGGTAACAGCCCGAACCGAAGGCTGAGGGTAAGATTTATTATGAAATAAATTATGTATCATTAGGTATTTCTATCAAGCGGTTAACTTGATAATGAGTTGAAAAACTTCATCAACTGATAACTGTAAAATTATGATAATGAAATTGAAAGAGTAACCACTTCATATACTTGCAGGATGTTCTTGAATACCATCCAATTCTTTGGCTTCGTTCAATACTGCAAATTCATACAAACATGGGTGTTCAAACGCTCCTTTATCAATCTACAGGATGTTGAAATTTCAAAGTTTTATAGTTTTTTCTTTAGACCACTTTTAGCTTTGGAGATACTCCGATCAAATTTTTAATTCAAATATTTATATTCTTAGACTTGCCGAATGATTGTGAGAGTATGTAGAGAGATATTTTTTCATGAGTTATGCCGAGTTTTCATTACCTGAACATTTTTGCGATACACCGCTTGTAGATTTTGAAATACAAAATGAAATATCTGATTTGTTCAGAAAGAGGATCAGAGAAGCAATAAGCGAATTGATATTGAGCCATAAAGGCAGTCTTCTGTCCATTTTTTACCCCGAGGCGAAGCTAAAGGGGTTATAGTCTCACGACAAAAAGTTGGAAACTGGCCCGATTTTAAAAATTCCAACGGATATCGATAAAACACATATGATTTCACTAGGGAATTTGAAATCCTAATTTTTACCAACGAAGAATAAAAAATTATAGCGTTTTTTAGATAGGCATTACGACATGCGCATGCGCCAAGGTCGATATGTACGAAATCCTACAAAACATGCGTCGAAGTGCTCTGTGTGCCACGGTAACCAAGCGACGTTGATAGGTTAAGCTTGATTCTGCGTCTGTGTCTGCGTCCCATCCATAGAGATATCTTATCAATTTGATTCGTAATTTGCAGCAAAATGAGCCGGGATAGGATATTCAAATTCGACAGTCAAACAATGAATTTTTTTGCTAAATTTTCACGGATTTTATTCCTAATATCGACTTATTAATACATTTATTGCAATTTTCCTTCATTTCATTCGTAAAATGGACTTTCATTGTTATTTAATTTATATAATAGGTACATTCAAAAAATATTGACGACATGCACATGCGCCGAGGGCTTTTATCATTCCTAGTGCTACGCAGTAGGGTGTCCTTCATTTTTTTTAATGCAGAATGTTAGTAGAATTTCCATTTTCTGCTTACCTTTTTAATTCGTATTGACCTTGTTCATTCCCCAGACATTTAACCATTTCACATTTTTTACTCACCCTCACGAAGTCTTTATTAGCGAACAGACCTAGTTCTTCAATATAACATTTTCTTGGATGATCTGTAAATAAACTTATTTAGAGAATATTATGTACATAATTTAATTATATAAAGTTTTCTAAAATAATAATTTTTGATTTACTCAATAATAATAATTATATCAATGACGAGTATTCCTGCAACAGTGGCTTCATTAGAAACATCCGTCAATAAAGCCCTCATTTTGGAGAATTGAGGAAATCCTTGATTAAATTTATTTTATTGGAAATAATTTCAAAACTCCACAAATTGATTGTTCTGGTCAATCGTCAACGATTTTGTCAACAATCTATATAATAATGTCAATTAAGTTGAAATTCGTGGAAAAAGAATTAAAACCCAAAGTTTTGGTACAAAATTCTGAAGAAGATTTTATTTAATAATTCAAGAAATGAGTAATGAAATTTACTTTTAATTTTATCGAAGGGAGAATCTTGAACTACCAATCGATCGACAATAAAATCAGCAGTGCATGATACTAAAAATAAGGCAAACAATACAACCTTAAGACTATTCATCTTGAATCTTTAGAAGATACTAACGAGACCTCATAAATTTATCATTATATTATGATTATGTTTATCCGTCAGTTCTCAAGTTGTTGTTTTGAAATATTTAATAATTAGTAATTTATTGAAAGTTTCTATAAAAACAAAAACACTGTTCTGGATAAAAGTTTTCAAATTTTTGTTTTGAAATATTTAATAATAATGTTTGTAGATTGTCCATATTTGGGTAGTAAGATGAATTTAACAATGAAACTATTTTGTCTTCAAATTCCCAAAATTATATTAATTAACGTACAACCGGTTTCGTTGTTTCAGAACAACATCTTCAGGTACAATATACTGAAAAATAATAAATAAAGAGTAGCTTACAAACAAGAAAAACAAGAAAAAACATGAAAAAACATACATCTTCAATTTCAACACTTACATTTTTACACTAATGAGAAATAGTCTAAAATATTTATTGAAAAGTTATTGAAAGTACATAAAACTGATATTCCGGATGAAATGACCATAAGACCTGTTGTATGTTATGTTAACTCACCCACATATAAACTTTCAAGTTGGTTGAATAAACATTTAAAGGAAAGCATCGATTGCAATTTCCCATACACAGTTAAAAATACAGTACAACTGGTCAATAAAATAAAAGACTTGATCATTCCTGATGATGCTATTCTCCTGTCCTTAGATGTGTCTAATCTATACACCAATGTTCCAATACCAGAAGTGATTGAGATATTGAAATCCAAACTAGTATATAGCTCAATATCAGATAATAAAGCAGAAGAATTCACCAAACTTCTCAACATCTGTCTTAAGCAGAATTTCTTTTCATTCGATAATGAAATTTATGGTCAAAATGATGGATTGGCCATGGGCTCTCCACTATCCCCACTTTTAGCGGATCTCTTCATGGATTGGTTTGAAAGGGAACACATCATTGACAATAACCCTTACTCATCTAAAATAGTATACTATCATAGATATGTTGATGATATCCTGATTCTTTGGCAAGGTGATTTACTTCAGTTGGGAGATTTTTTGAATATAGTTAACTCAGTACATGCAAAAATAAACTTTACTTTAGAAATTGAAAACAATAAATCGATAAACTTTTTGGACTTAACTATAAAAAATGTAAATAGCAGGCATCAATTTGAGATTTATAGAAAACCATCACACACTGGTATAATAATCCATAAAGATTCATTTCATTGCACAAATCACAAAATTTCAGCACTGAGTAGTTTTGTAAACAGAGCATATGATATCCCTTTAGATACAGAATCACGTATTAAAGAGTTAGGAATTATTAAGCAGATTGCAATAAGAAATGGTTTTGACCCGGACATTGTCGACAAATTATCTCATAGGAAACTCTCTATAAATACTTCTAATAATGTATTTTTACCATTTGAATCAACCTTCACCAACGTCAACGAAAATCATCCGCAAATAAAATATTATTGCATAACGTTCAATGGAAAGATTTCCTATAAAATCCAACGAATATTTGCGCCACATAACATCAAGTTAGTTTTTAAAACAAGTGACACACTGGGAGACCTTTTATTGAACAATAAGGATAAAATGGAATTACTTCATAAACCGGGTATATATCAACTCAACTGTCAGTGTGGTCGTGTGTATGTGGGAAAAACGAAAAGAAATTTCAAAACTCGATTCGCTGAACATCATAGATGTATAAGATTCAATAATAATGACTCCCTTTTTGCTAAACACATTAATGAGACAGGACATATCACGGATTTCATTGATAAATATAAAATTCTCCACATAGAATACAATCCTTACATATTGAACAACTTGGAGCAATTGGAAATTTCGAGATTGTATAAATCAAATATCAATAAAATTCTTAATTCACAAATTCAATTTGATAGAAAACTGATAAATTTATTTTTTGAATGAAAAAGTACACGGAAATTATTTATAGTTTGTAAGAAGACTCCATCTTGCGGCCTTAGTTAAGATCACACCTTCCATCCTAAGAGTGGACATTGTTGAACATTATGAATGACAGAATTCGATAACAAGAACTACATATAATTACGGTAGATGGTACCACATTACAAGATATTAAATTGTCAATCTTGCTAGCTCCGTAAAACTTGAAAGGCATAATTGTTTCTCGTATGTGAGAAAAATTTTTAAATTTGTTTCGTCTTTTCGTCCTCATCAATGTTGACTGAATTACAATTTTTGGATTCTTTGTATTTTAGACTATTTCTCATTAGTGTAAAAATGTAAGTGTTGAAATTGAAGATGTATGTTTTTTCATGTTTTTTCTTGTTTTTCTTGTTTGTAAGCTACTCTTTATTTATTATTTTTCAGTATATTGTACCTGAAGATGTTGTTCTGAAACAACGAAACCGGTTGTACGTTAATTAATATAATTTTGGGAATTTGAAGACAAAATAGTTTCATTGTTAAATTCATATTTAATAATAATTAATAATTTAATGAATGTTTCGGTTAAAACAAAAACACTGTTGTGGGTATACTCGGATGTCCAATCGCGAATTTAGCAAAATTGAAATATTAAATTCCTTCAACGAGATTCATTACTTAGAGTAAACTAGGATTTCAGTAATATTTGAAGATAAGTACCTACAGATGAATTTTCTAGAATTTAACGGATTTTATCACTGATATTCTTGTGTAAATGAAGTAGAAAAAAATAGGTCGTATATTTCAAGTCAAAAATTAAATCAAATCATGAAAAATATAGAAGTGGACCATAGTCTATTCAATATGTTACATAAATTGAGCAAAGAAAATTCTTTAAGAATTTTAATTATAACAAACAATTTAAAACAGAACAAATACAAAAATATCCAGCGCTACATAAAAAAAGTTCAAAATATAATAATAATCAAGATCTTCTTTACAATTTTTGGAAGAATAACAAATTTATGAACAAAACTTAAAAACAATTTACAACAAATGTTCAATGTGATCTCCGTTTACCTCAATAAGTTTATCCATTCTTTCGCTAAACGCTCTTCTAACTTGAAAAAATATGTTTGGCTGATTCGTAATAAAATTAGCGGAATTTACAGTTTGCTGCCATAGTTCTTGGCGAGTATTTATCGTTTGGGAGTATACCAGTGATTTCATATGCCCCCAGAAATAGAAATCTAATGGATTACAATCGGGACTTCGAGGCGGCCACGGAAATTCACTACCTCTGCCAATCCAACGATGGGGAAATTGATTATCTAGATAATTCCGCACTATTAATGTATAATGGGGTGGTGCTCCATCGTGCATGAACCACATGTCTCTACTTTGGTTAAGTGGCAATTGTTCTAGCTCATCAAAAAGTGTAGTTTGTAGAAACTCCAAATACGAATTACCATACACAATTTTTGACAAGGAGTCCGACAAACGTGTTTTCATCACATTTTCAAGTGCTATTGTCAATTTTCAGATCAATATCTCGAACAACATACTTTCTAAGTTAAAAAGTTATCGTTGATATGCATTTTCTAAAGCGATTGCATAAAATAGTACCTAGTTAAAATAACAAGAGACTTACCCTGACAAGATTTTGCATACTCCTCCAAAAAAATATTTGCTCGTCGGGTTGTATACACTATTAATCAAATAAATAATGTTTTTTAATAATATTTATTCATAGAACAATGAAAGGAATAATTTAAATATTGGTGATTTCAATATTACCATCAAAATTCGAACAATCGAACAAAGTATAAAAGCATTTCAAATTATTTGAGATAGTTAAAGTATCATAAAAGCTTTGATAATAAACATGAACAACATTAAAAACTACTAGTTATTTCTTGTACCAAGTAGGTAATCAAGGAATTGGTCTTGATTGATATGGTGGTAATTCATGGCACTCAGTTTTGAATTCACAGCATTCAGGAAATATTTTATCAAGTGGATAGACAGCATAACATGGTGGCTCTACAATTATCTGTGAACACCTGAAAAAATAAAAAATTTTTTTAAAGAAAAGATGATAAGAATATCAGATGGTTAAAACATTCATTATATAACTATGTATAAATTATCGACAAAATAAAAGTATCAAGTATTTATCTGATTCAACTAGTCTCCTAAATGGGCGTGACTTGAGCAAGCCAGATTACCTGTTTTCGGCCGTATTTTTCCCGTCTGAAAAAATTATACATAATGATCCTACAGTTCCAGGAGTTGAAACTTTCCTTTAGAAAATTGCCTTTTCTTTCTGAATCAAAAATCTTAAGCAGTTTTTGAGATATTAGCAAAAAACCAACTTCCTCTTTTTTCCTTTCAGTAAATTGTTTATAACTTTCACAATTTTATTTTTTTCATAAAATATCTACATTTTGAATCGAATGATACCTTGCTCATATTTTTTCGATACTGCTGAAAAAATTTGAACAAAAAAGCACTTGTTGACTAGGCTACTTTGAAAATTTCATTGAAGGAGCTTAGTAACAATTTCAATTTAAACATAAATAATTTTGTTGTTCAACATAATTTTCGATAATTTCAAATTGATAACTCTTCAAACTTTTTCTCTTACAATTATTACTGGGATGTAAATAAAAGAGAACCATTAACCCGGTCACGTATTCTGCTAAAATGGTTTTAACATTCATAATTTCTTACAAATTAACCTTCATCAAATAAAGCTCGTCCGAGAAAAAATTACGTTTGCTCTTATGAATTTGCTAGGTAAAATATAGAGAGGTTCGAAATATTGGAGAATATAGGCAACGGTTTTTTCAGTCAGTAATTTCATATTATGTCTATAATTTGTTAGTGGAAGTTTGAATTTTATTCCAATTTTGCAATAGTTTTTTATATTTTCTCGCATTATAATCATTTTCATTAAATATTCGTAAATTGAAGATATTTTCACCCTTGAACTTCCTCTTGAATTATCATAATAACATATCCTACATAATAAAATACCTAAAATGACAACTGACATTATAGCATTATACACACACAATAAAACATATTAGGATAAAGTTAAAAAAAATTTTTTTTAATTGAAAACTGAGGCATTGTTTCAAAAATCAAGATAGTTTATATAAACTATCGTCAAAGAAATGTAATACTGACAATAATTCAGAATATTTCAGAGGTCAACAATAATAACACAAAACAAATGTTATGAAGACTTAAATAGATCAAAAAATTACTTTTTTACATAACAATATAGTTAAATTTTTTCTCTGAGCACGAAAGAAATATTTTAAAAACGCGTGAGCAGCAGAGGTCTGTCACTTAGGTCGTATTTTTCGCGAAGTGAATCGCGTATTGATAGCGAAGCAGGTCGAGATACGATTTGAACGGAATAGGTTATAGTTATATATGAAAACATTTGCATCTTCATCATCATCATCAATGGTACTACAGCTTTAGCTGAGCCTCGACCTTCCTTAGCCTTTTTCGCCAGTCGATTCTGTCCATTGACAACCGCTGCCAGTTTGTCGCGCCAATCTTTCTAGCATCTTCATCTACGCCATCCTTCCACCTTAATTGTGGCCTACCCCTTCATCTACTTCCCACATGCTGTGCCATGAGGACTCGTCTTGGAGGGTCGTCGTTGTTTTCGCGGGTCCTCGCCAGATGTCCTGCCCATCTCAATCTCCCTATCTTTATGGCGGATACAACATCTCTGTCATTAGTTATTTTCTTATATTTACCATAAATTTCATAGTTGTATCTCCTCATCCATACACAGTTCTCGCAGACTGCACCTAGAATTCTTCTCAGAATCTTTTGTTCGAAGATAAGTAACAGATTGCCATCTGCTTTGGAGATGGTCCACGTTTCTGATCCGTATGTCAGTACTGGTAGGATAAGGGTCTAATAGATTGTGGATTTGGTTTTCTGACTTAGGTATTTGTTTTTTAGGTGTTTACTTAACCCAAAGTAGCACTTGTTCCCTAGCACTATCCTTCTCTTTATTTTCTCGGAGATATTGTTTTCCTTTTTCGCAAGGGAACCTAGGTACGTGAATTTGTTTACTACTTGGAAATTGAAGTTATCAACGCTGAACTTTTGATCGATATTTCTGGCTCTATTGTTTGGGGTTGATGCGATTACTTTTGTTTTATCCTCGTTTATCCGGAGGCCCATGTTTCCCGCGGCGGTGGAAAAGTTAGCGAGCTATTCTTTTAATTTGCGGGTTGTGCATGCTGTTAGGTCCAAGTCAGCTGCATAGGCCATGGTTTGTGAGGACTTTTGCATCTTACAAGTAGAACTTACCAATCTCATACGCATAACATTCATTTTAAAAATTGGCAAAAATCAGATTATAAGTAAAAATTATCAGTTAAAATTCATAGGTAATCTATACTAAATAACCAATTCTAAATTAAATATAAAATTCCCATTTATATGTCCAACTTGAAAAAAGAAATATTTCATAGTTCTTAAATCACATATCTTCTCTTTTAAGTCATAAATAACTTAGTTGATTCGCTCTATTCACAGTAACATTTTTCTCAACGCTCCTACGAATGTTACTAGGCCTCAGCATCTATTCCGTTACGAACAATCTCAAACTAATTATTTTTTGAACTCTTCAATACATCAAAGCAAGATATCATACAATTCGCTGTATGATTATATTTTATTGAAGTCTTCTCTTACTCATTTTCTTTGTTTCCCTTCACCTTGAAACATTTTCTTGCTTCACAGACTTGATTGTATTTGTGTGTGTATTTATGTAGGTATATTGTAAGAATGTTTTTATATTTATTTGCTCTAATGTTTTCAATTTTCTTTCGCTAAATTCATCCCCTGATTTCATACGTTTCATGTGTTCAATTCATTACTTGAATTTTTATTGATTTATATATATATATATATATATATATATATATATATATATATATATATATATATATATATATATATATATATATATATATATATATATATATATATATATATATATAGCTCCTCTTAGAATTATATAGATTCACTATTTTTGAAAAATATCATTCCTGTGAATACTTTACGCATATTTATAGACAAATAAGACGGTAAGTTTTATAATTTTTGGCCTAGCTTACACTCTCCAATTTTCTAGAGTGAAACGTCGTATAAGGAACTACTATCCAAAATAATTTCTATCAATAGGTATTCCTTTCTTATAGAAATTGTACAAAAAAGTTACGAAAATAATTCAACTACCAATTAATATTAGTACATATCTTCAGGAATAATTCACAAACAATTTATTAAAAAAAAGCTTGTTTTCACCTCTACTACATTTGGGAGACTATTTTTTTTATATAAGATTTATTGTGAAATAAGTTATAAACCATTAGGTATAACTATTTACCCGATAACTTGATAATGAGTTGAAAAACTTTATCAACTGATAACTGTAAAATTATGATAATGAACTTGAAAGAGTAATCACTTCGTATACTTGCAGGATGTTTGTAAAAACCATCCAATTCTTTGGCTTCGTTCAATACTGAAAATTCATACAAACATGGGTGTTCAATCGCTCCGTTACCAATTTACAGGATGTTGAAATTTCAAGGTTTTACAGTTTTTTCTTTAGAGCACTTGAAACTATGGAGATACTCAGATCAAATTTTTTATTCAAAGATTTATATCCTTAGACTTGCCGAATGATTGTTAGAGTATGTAGAGAGATGTTTTCATGATTTATGCCGAATTTTCACTACCTGCACATTTTTGCGATAGACCGCTGGTAGATTTTGAAATAAAGAACGAAATATATAATTTGTTCAGAAAGAGTATCAGAGAAGCAATGAGCGAATTGATATTAAGTCATAAAGGCAGTCTTCTATTCCTTTTTTTTTAATGCAGAAGTTAGTAGACTTTCCATTCTCTGCTTACCTTTTTAATTCGTATTGACCTTGTTTATTCCCCAGACATTTTACCATTTCACATTTTTTACCCACCCTCACGAAGTTTTTATTAGTGAACAGACCTAGTTCTTCAACATAACATTTTCCAGGATGGTCTGAAAATTAATGCATTTAAAGAATATTATGTGAATAATTTTATTATATTAATTTCAAGTAATTAAATTATTTTCAATGTTCCCAATCATAATTATTATATTATTAACGCGTATCTCTGCAACAATTGCTTCATTAGAGACAACCGTCAATAAATTATTCATTTTGGAGGCTTGGAGAAATCTTTGATTGAAGTTATTTTATTGGTAATAATGTGAGATGGTTTTAAAACTCAACTTATAAATCTTACAGTTTAGGTAAAAAGTTCATAAAATTGTAAGCGCGTTAACAAATTGATATTTTTGGTCATTCGTCAACGGTTTTGTCAATAATCTATAAATTAGAATGTCAATTTAGTTTAATATACGTGGAAAAAGAGTTGAAACCCAAAGTTTTGGTACAAAGTTCTGAAGAAGATTTTTATTAATAATTCAAGAAATCAGTAATGAAATATACCTTTAATTTTATCGAAGGGAGAATTTTGAACTACCAATCGATCGACACTATCAGCAGTGACCGACACTAAAAATAAGGCAAACAATACAACCTTGAAACTATTCATCTTGAATCTTCAGAAGATACTGACGAGACTCATGATATTTATAATTATATTATGTTTATGTTTATCCGTCAGTTCTCAAGTTGTTGTTCTGAAATATTTAATAAGTGATAAATTAATGAATTTTTCGATAAAAACAAAAACATCGTTGTTGGTACACTTGGATGTAAAATTCAATTTTAAATTGAGCAGAATTAAAATATTAAATTCCTGGAACGAGATTCATTAGAGTATACTAGGATTTCAATAATGTTTGAAGACAAGTACCTAACATATGAATTTATATTAACTGAACAGTTCAGTGTATTCACTCCGACCAAGAAGAGCTATCTGAAGATGGCAAATGTGATTTTGCCAAAACGTCGAGCAGACTTCAACGAAGACGAAGCCCATACGCGGATACGAACCCGGGAAACCAGACAACCATATATTTATATATATATATATATATATATATATATATATATATATATATATATATATATATATACAGACATATTAAAACAGTGGATAAGAATAACAATTTACACATTTATCTAACGAAATAACGCATGTTTCGGTGGAACTTCACCTTCTTCAGATGCTAATGGCAAACTGAAGAAGGTGAAGTTCCACCGAAACGCGCGTCATGCGTTATTTCTTTAAATAAATGTGTAAAGTTATTATTAACCATTGTCTTAATATGTTTATTAATTTACACCATATATCGGCCCAATCAACCAAAAAACAATATATATATATATATATATATATATATATATATATATATATATATATATATATATATATATATATATATATATATATATAGCTGACCCGGCAAACGTTGTTCTGCCATATGAATTATTTTTATCTATCTATATTTTTATCTATTCATCTATCTGCCGATGTATATCTACCTATCTATCTATCTATCTAGCTATCTATCTTTCTATCTATCTATCAATCTATCTGACCCGGCAAAAATGTTAATCATTGGGAGTATGAAAAATATATTACGACCTATTCTCAAACCGACTATTGTTATTTTCGATTGCCATCTTGCAGCCCTATTGCGGATCTGTGGATAAAATTTAAAAAAATGAAAATCGCGATGCAAAAATAGGGGTTGATCGTAGAAGGGTGAACAATTGAGAGTAATATGAATTTTTCATATTATATCAAAGTCATGACAAAATATATGGTGGTTCTCAAGTATTCTCAAATTTTCTTATTTCCCGCGCAATTTTCTTAATTTTTTCTTTCAATAAAAAACACAACAAAAAAAGAATTAGTGAAATCGGTCCAGCCGTTCAAGCGTGATGGCAGGACCAAGGGAAATAAGGATTCATTTTTATATATAGATATACATTTTTTATATATAGATATAGATATTTTTATATATAGATATACATACATATATATATATAAAAATAAATATATATATATATATATATATATATATATATATATATATATATATATATATATATATATATATATATATATATATATATATATATATATATATATATATATATATATATATTTATACAGAATTACTAAAATGCTTCGTAATTATGCATTATAATAGGTACATAGATTTCAGATAGTTGTGATAGCACAGTTATTGTTATCCATTGTTCCCATTAAATGTTTTTATGCTGATAGTATAAGGTATCAATATTGTTTCATTGCCAATCTAATATCAAAATCAGTAATAAATCTAGAAAATCCAACCTATGATGAAATATCAATCTAGTAGGTATTCCTGTACTGCAAAAAATTGTTGTGGCAATTTAAATGGAACCGAAACAATACATGTAGTTACGTTTTATCCAATATCAAATGTTATACAAGAATAGTACAACCACAAGAAAGTAAAGAGGCAAAGTTGTTGTCAACAGAATTAGAATAGGCCACACAGAGTTGATTATTAAACCATATATTGGATATGGGAGAGGAGAACCACCAGTTTGTCCAATTTGCAATACATATTATGCACTTATAATTACAGTGGTGGATTCATTACAGCAGAGAAGACTATGAAATTTATTGGCATAACCATGGACGCCAAGCTGAGTTGGACTAGCCACGTGGAGGTTTTGGCAGCACATATGTCGAAAAAATCTATATGCACTGAGAACAATCGCTAGGATTGTGAATGTGGATACTGCCTACTCTTCAGAGTCAACTCTGTTGACTCTGAAGAGTAGGCAGGTTGAGACTTCAGAGTTGACAGGAAGCAGTACGGTTAGTGGAGTAGGCAGGTTGAGACCACGCAATCGTATTGTTTCCGATTCCTCCTAATTCGATTCGTGGAATAGGCAGATTGAGGCCACGATTCTGAATTATTCCCCTTCTAATTCTCCTGAAGATGGCTTCGCAAAAGGAGCCGAAACGTCGAGATTTTTCAAATCTTTTACGCGGTTCATTCCGTGAACCAAGTTTTTCAAATACTTCCGACCGCGGAAATCTTTCTGAACATTATATATATATATATATATATATATATATATATATATATATATATATATATATATATATATATATATATATATATATATATATATTTATATATATATATGTTACAGTCAATTTGTGAAAAGACGCCGTATATATACCGCGCAGACCGTTTATATACAGACTGCCCATATCAGACCGTTTATATAAAATATATTTCTTTCATAAATCGACTAGTCATTATATAAACAGCGTCGGCCATATTATATTGCGTACTTAATTTTAGGCAGTTTGTGAAACAATTCAATATTTACATCTACAAACAGGACCGTAATAGAATTTTGAACTATACCCAAATATTATCAAATTATAGCAAATAAAATAATTATTTCGATGTTCATTAAAAACTCTATTTATTAAAAAACATTAAAACCTTAAAAAAAACAAAAAACATCAAAATATTTAAAAAACATTAGAAATTATTTGTTATGGCAAGGCTACTGTGGCATTTTGAAGTGCATAAAACTTCATTTTTTTACATAAGCATTTATTCGATGCACATTTGTTGCTTTTAAGATGGCATACTTAACGAATTTGTTAACAGCTGGTGAGAGCAAATAAAAAGTTATTATATATTTTTGAAGATTAGCGGGATTCTGCGATCTTTAACGTTAGCAAAATGATCTATAATATCCTGAAATTTTTTGTCTTTCACCAAAAGTTTTACCAATTCCTTTTCAATAGACAACAAACTAATATTTTTCAAACGATCCTGGCTCATTGAATTTCGTGAATAAGTTTTAATTCTCCTAAGAGTGGAAAACGAGCGCTCTTACGGAAGCCGATGTCAGCGGGATAAATCTTGATTCAAATCATTATCAAAAAGGTATTTAATAGTCCCCACATGATTTTCATTTTGCCCCAAAATTTCATTGTCATTATAAACAACACACAGTTCACTTTTTATGGCCACCTTATCAAAAAAAGTGTATTTTTGACATAAATTTTCCAAAAGGTTATCTGGAAAATTAGCCGAAAATCCGGTTAACAAATTTTTATTGAGTAAGTCAAAGAAATGCAGTTCTTTCAAATCAGAGAACTTTATTTCTATTTGACCCCTAATAGTATCCAAAATTTCATAAAATATTTGCTTATAGTGAAGCTCCATATCTGCGTAACTGAATTTCTTTCGTTTTAGGCTAAATTGAGTCGTATCATCAGTACTTTGAAATACAGAAAATAGTTTTTTAAAATAAACTTGCATGAAATTCTGAAATTTTTTCCAAAAGAAACTTGAGCCGATTTCGTGAGTAAATTACATCTGAAAACTTGTGCTGTAAGATTTGAAAAACTATTTCTGTTTGTTCAAAAATTAATTCAAAGATGTTTAAAAAATATATAAATTCCTTATCTTGTAAGTAAGATATTAATCCGCGTGCTGTATTCAAAGTTACTTTATCGGTGAAAAATTCCTCACTTTCAACTAGGTATAGAATTAAATCCTCAAATCCTAAGCGGCCCCAAACAGAGACATTCTCACTAGTAAAAAGTAAACACTGCCAACAAAATAATTTATTTTTTACCTGTGATCCGGTTAGGCAAGGATGTCTCTCATAATTCCGTGAATTAAAACCGCGGTTTTGTTTTCTGTTACGCTGCACCAAATTGTTTAATTTAGGGGTAGGTCGCAATGTTTTTATCAAAACTTTATCCTCATAACTTAGTGCACTGAAGTTATAGAATAACAAATATTCCACTAAGTCACATTTAAAATTTTTGAAATTAACTTCAGTAACCAAACTCATTTTAAAACAATACGCGAGCAGTAAGTTAGCACGCCGTCCATTACACAATACGATCACACTACGATTTCTAACGAATTCACTCGATGTCACGCGAAAGTCTATAGTTGTGATTGGTCGATATTGTATAAGACTGGGTCTCGATCGGCGTTGCCATTTACATGTGTTTTGCTTTTCTATTGCAATGAAGTATTCATTCGGAGTATTTGCACCGTTGTTTGCTTTTCTGTGGCAGGCATAATGACCGTTGAGAATATACCTTTCCATGCCTCCGCTGCGTTGCCACAAATCTTGAAATGAATGAAATGCAGTAAATGTAAATACCTTCTATCGTAATTAATAAATTATATTATATAATGTAGGTTTAAAGGAAGGTAGGTGCATAAAATAATATGATTTTGATTAATATGAATATGCTGAATGCTGACTATTCAATATAATATTTAAGTGATACACGGAATATTATTGAGGAGGCTTAGCCTCCTTAGCCTCCTTTGACTAGCCGCCCCTGGTAATATAAGCTTTTTCAAATCGTATATAACACTCTTGATAATGCGGTTAATACCTCGAAACATGTATGTCGATTAATTAAAGCATTTTTGATGAAATCAAGCCTAGTATTTCACTTTTAATGGTTTATGTTTTTGAATAAGGTTCCACTAAGAATAAGTGTTAAGCGAGCAGTCAATTGACGTTATTAAAAGTCATATTGAACTAATGATATATTTCAAAGTCTGAAAAGGAGAAAAAACATCTTTTGAATTTACAGATACAAAGCAAGTCAGCTTTTATTAATAAGATAATATTTACAGAATATTACAAGCTGTACAGATGCATTTTCAGTAAAAAAAAGAAACCATTCATCAATTGTACAAACATCGTTCCACTAAAACTGGGACGAAGTTATAGATAATAGTAAAAAATAGAACATATATTTAAACCTATCGAAATTCAGTTAAAAGAAGAACAAGTTTTACATTAAAAAATACATACTTATACCTCTCTAATAGGTTTGTTATCAGTATATCAGTCTACTACATAATTTTTGCTATAAATGACGACTTAAAGACATTCTGTCTTTACACTATATACAAAAAGTTAATCATTTACAGGAGATATCGCAATACAGCTGCGTTATTTACGAGACACTATCGAAAAATTTCAAAATTTCGATTGATCAGTTCCTGTGGTCTCGGTTTATGCTAAAGTATACCAGTCACAACTATGGAATGTTTTTCAGTCACTAGTGCGTTTTGCTGGCTTTCGGCCTGTCTCACTTCGTCGGATAAGGGTTGATTACTGTCACGGCTGCAGCTTGTTGACTTGCTATTACGGCAGCTAAAAAAGAAATTATTCTAATTGAAATTAAACTGCTCTACTTTTAAAAATGGTAGTCTTATAAAATAACATACATATAAATATACATATTTATATGTATGTTTAACGATTTTCACATATAATAAAACGACAACAATTGCACAACATGTTTCGCTGACACTACAGCTTTTTCAGGCGCGAATTTCAACCTGAAGAAGCTGTAATGTCAGCGAAAGAAGTTGTTTTTTTATTATATGTGAAAATCGTAAAACTCAAGGTTTCATTTTTCAAACATGTTAACAATTGATTTTCATCAATTCAAATGTAATATATATATATATATATATATATATATATATATATATATATATATATATATATATATATATATATATATATATATGTACCGGGTGTCCACGGAAGGTGGCTCGCCCCTATAACTTTTTTGTTTTCGGAGATAATGAAATAAAATTTAGAGGATCTGTTTGATGCATAAAACTGCATTTTTGGACAAGTAACTCAACTTCATGCAACTTCCGGTTTCACCGGAAGTGACATAAACTTTCGATTTTTAAATGGGACACCGGGTATATTTTCAGTTTTTTTGTCTCCATATGACATTTAGAATACAACCATGTATCATTTGTTACTTTTTGTGACCTTATTTTTATTTTTTTTCGAAATAAATGTTTATTCTAGAGGGCTATGGATGCGTTCAAATAACTAATTTCGGTCCTAAAATGTATGTTAAAATACAACTTCACTGTTTTCGATCGAAATGTTCCAGCTATGTGAAGTTTAATTTTGAAACTTTTATTACTATTTTTTTTCAAACGGCAACATGGTGGCTCGTCGGGTTAAAAAAAAGATAATTTTATTACGATTAATTTGATACCGCACTCTAGGTATTAGGTTGAAAGAAAACTTTCGATAAAAACCTGAAATCCCATAAACTTAGAACTTTCTTTAAATGAAGAATCTTATTGAGATTAAAATAACATTTGAAATCATCGAGTAGCCTGTGACCAACACAACTGAAACAAAATAAGTCCAAAGCCACGCCCACCGTGCCGTCCCTGGACGGCAAACAGGGCCATTTTAGGACCGAAATTATTTATTTGAACGCATCTATATAGCCCTCTAGAATAAAAATTTATTTCGAAAAAAAAATTGAACAATGGTTACAAAAAGTAGCAAATGATACATAATTGTATTCTTAATGTAATATGGAGACAAAAAAAACTGAAAATATACCAGGTGTCCCATTTAAAAATCGAAAGTTTATGTCACTTCCGGTGAAACCGGAAGTTGCCTGAAGTTGAGTTACTTGTCAAAAACTGCAGTTTTATGCATTAAACAGATCCTGTAAATTTCATTTCATTATCTCCGAAAACAAAAAAGTTATAGGGGCGAGCCTCCTTCTGTGGACACCCGGTATATATCGTCCTTGACTATGTAGTATGTAGAAAATACAACAGCACTATTCGAACGTAAAATCATGAGAGTCTTTATATTTGAATCATGCTTGAAACTTTAAAAATAAAGAATGTTTTGAAGCTTCGGAAGTGACATATTCGAAAAAAATTAAACATATATATATATATATATATATATATATATATATATATATATATATATATACATATGTATCAGAGAGTAGGAATAAATAAAAACTAAGTAATAATTTAATAGAAGTAAAAGACATAACGACAAATTCATAACGTTTCAAAAAAATACTCCTGAGCAAAAAAATAATTTGAAACAAATAAATAATTTAAAAGCTTTTCACACAATCATTTCAGTAATGTTAAGAAAACCGATGCAGAAGCGGAGAGGGAGAATTATCCATTCTCCTATCAGTTCGAAAAAATCACGTTGACATTTCTTTGATGAGACAATTATATCAAATCATGTCAAAATGGACTAGAACTGACAACGGATTGTGTGAAAAAAATGAAGGACACCCTACTGCGTAGCACTAAGAATGATAAAACCCCTCGGCGCATGTGCATGTCGTCAATATTTTTTGAATGTACCTATTATATAAATTAAATAACAATGAAA